>VYXC01010949.1:980379-992511 GCA_013397175.1 Platysteira castanea
ATTTCATCTCTCAATGTGGGCAGCGTTCTCCGATGACACGGCTCAAGCATAGAGTTCTGTGCTTTAGTCTCGAGTTCCGAAACTGTCTGGCATGGCTCCAGACCCCCCTGTACAGTCCAAGGAGTATTCTGGGCTGCCACAAACACCAAGAGCCATCTTTGTCCCCATGTGACAATGAGAGGCAGCAGCTGTCAATGCTCCCTAAGTGGAGAGCAGGGATGTTCCCTTGTTAGCACAGTGATCACCAGGACCTGCTCAGCCAGCACTGTAGGAGGGTCCATGGGCATGGTCTGCAGAGGCCAGTGAGAAACCATGCAGATGAGAGCGAGCTGTCACTTTTGAGGGAACCAGATGGCCTTGCTTTTCTCTTCCTTGCTTTTCTCTTGTTTTTCTCTTGCTTTCCTCTTCCTTGCTTTTCTCTTGCTTTTCTCTACAGGGTGGGTGAGTGCAGGCAGTATGACTGCAGGACAGTAGTGATTAGGGTACCTGCTGAAATGGAAATCCTGGGATTCAGAAATTTTTCGTAGTAGAGAAATTTTAATCTACACAATTATACATCTCAGAAAAGCCTTACTTTAGAAGGGTTATACTCTCTGTCCCCACTGCTGGAGCTGGGCTTTAAGCTAAAAAGAGAGAGTCACAGCAGTCTTTCTCTAGCTGGAAGTATTTATTAGAAGGTGATGGCTTTCCTGATATTTTTTCAGGATCTACGCCAGCTTCATAGGCAGTGCACTTGCTAAGCCCAGTGTGATCCCTGGCCACAGCTGTTTGTGTGCTCAGAGGAACATTTGGTCTCAGGGCTGGGTGCAAGGGCAGACAAAGGTGACTGGTTCTCTTAAAACCAAGGTGCTCTGGATGATGATCAACAGCAAAACTTTTAGGCAGATAGGAAAACTTAAAATCAAAAAAAACCCTAACAGCAAATGCTTAACTAAAACACATCAAAATGAAGGGAATTTTTTCAACACAGGAATGTTGTCCTAGATCAGAGCCTCCAAGATTTTATAGGCAAGGTCTTAACATCCAGGCAAACTATCCCCTAAGAGTCAGTAATCAGCAATCACTACACACAATCTATTATTCTAATAAATTCTTTATCTACATTCATATGAAAGAAGAAAATTGTTGGACTGTATACAGTATTATTTTTAAGAGAGTAAAATGAGGAAACAATGGCATATGATACAAAGAGTAATGCAAATAGATCTGAGACAATTCCTGGAATTTCTGGCTTATGAAGTGTTTACAAATACTGCAGTACAAATAACTGCTAAAATGGATACTGAAAATCACTATTTTGTTATTGGTGATTCTAACAAAGAGGAAATACTGTAGAGAGCTTATTTCTAGTCTGATGTAGTCTCAGTAAATCAGAATATGATGACAGTCCCTAAAGGGGAAGTGGTCACTTCTTATAAATTGATGGATTTTTAGCTTCCTTTTTACAGTCAGCTCCTTCTAGCAATCTTACAATCGCAGAATAGAAGCGTGATCTGCTTTTTCTTTTTTTTACTTTCTCTCCAGAATGAATTGACCACAAATTCTTAATGTTCTTGTTTTACTCTCATTGCTGATGCTGGAGAAAAAAACCCAAACACATATATTCTAAGGCACATATAACAGCACTGAGAATATTTGTGGAGCAGAGTCATTGTTTGGCTCCAAATGCCAAAAGAATATTTATTCATCTTTTGGGTATAACATAATCTAAAGAGGGGCAAATGACATTTCAAAAGGTAAGACTGCTTCCTCTCCCAAATTTCTGCTTCTAATTAACTGAAACGCAATGTGAAAGTTTCTTTCATTTCCTTTCCTCCCATTTTCCTGTCAGTCTGGGAGCCTTAAATGCTGTACCAGCTCTGAAGAAGAAGCTGTTTGTCATCAGGCTTTGCAGAGTACTGCCATTGTGTCTAGTAACACTGGCATATTTATCACACTTGGAAAATCGCTTCTGTCATCACAGGATGCTGTTCACCTTCATTTTAGTGTGTTCTTTCCACTTAGCTCTAAATAAACGAACCAGCAATTTTGTGATGTCTGCTTTTCTTGTTAGGACACAAATGTCCCAAATGCACATCAATAGAAATCCCTGAGACAACTTTTCAAAACATAACTCTGTTTATCACAGGGATTACATTTCCAAGAAGGAATTTTTCCCAAATTTCTGTCAGAAAGTTTTGTCTAATTGGCTTTACTGACCCAAAACATTTACTGAAACAGCAAGGCAGAAGGTCATTTTAATTGCATGTCATTTATGTCTGGGTTTGCTTGTGGTTTTTCAGTGTAATCATCACTAACTGAGAAGGTAAGATTTACAGTCCCAAAAGTAATGGAAATAACATTTACTGTGAGTGGGTTAAATGGTTACCACTCTCAGATGTGCTGCCTGAGTCTCCTATACCACCTTTCCATCAATATTTCATGAGGTGATGCTTATAGGTGAGACACGCCAGTTCCTTTCCCACCGTGCAGGACAGAGCCCACGTTACCCTGCTTAGTGAAGATACAGCTGCTGAACATTTGCCAGCGATTTTTTTCTCTTGGGACAGAGGAGGAAAAAGATCTTCCACCATTCACAGAGGGAAAAACAACAAGGCACATGTACTCAGGTGTTTCTGTGTAAGAGATTTATCCAGAGGCTGAACTGAGCACTGCTCCGAGGGGCATAGGCTATGTCTCTCTCAGACCTACTGGCATGACGAAGTTGTTTTATCTCAGATTTGGTCTTGGTTTGGCTTCTTATTCTTATTGTCCATCCTCTAACTGAATGCTACTTACAAGTGCTGATTGCTTGTCAAAAGAATCCTTTGGTGGTGGTGGACAGCCACAGAGCCTACACAAAAAAGTGGCATTGGAAACAAATATATGAGGAAGATTTGGTGGGCAAAAAATTTTAACAGTAGTTTTAAGAATGTGAACTAGATCTTCTCTGAAGCTCGTGAAAATTTGATTGAACTCTTCTGATTGAACTTCCTTACCTATGCTGTCACTATGTCTGCACTTACATATTCTCTGGTACTGACCAAAAGCAGAAGTAAAATACTGATACACTGAAATAAGTATTACGCTGAAGTGTTCTCCCTACCTTGATTAAAAAAAAAAAAAAAAAAAAAAGGAAGTAGCAGAAATTCAATTTTAAAGACAACTGTTGCAAAATTTCCAACACAGTTTTGCAGACCCAGGATAAAATACAGAAGTTACTGATGAAGAGCTAATGTTTGGATGCCTGTGCAACTATCCGATCCTAGACAATCTATTTTAAGGTTTCAAGTTTTGGAAGTTCAGCTTAATGTGGTAACTAATTATTAGTAGGGAATACAGTGAGGTGTTTCCTAAGGCAAGATGGGAGGTAAATAGGATAGAAGAGAAATTTTAGCCCAGCTAAAAGAGGAAAAGGAAGGATAATTAAGGCTGAGATAAAAGAGATTAGCTCAGTTGGTTAGAGCATGGTGCCAATAATGCCAAGGTCAGGGATTTGATCCCTGTCAAGCTATTCACTTACGAGCTGCACCCAATGCTCTTTTCCAGTCCCATCAAGCCCAGAATATTCTGTGATTCTGTGAAAATGAAGATCAAGCCTGGAAAGAAAAAAGGTGCATATAGAAGATGCATATGAGTATGTGTATGAGTGAGATTGGCTAGTATGAGTAGTGAGCACTAAACAATGGCCACGTGCAGCCAGTGGTGTTACTGTCGAGTTGATAAACCATTGCTTGCTGACCTCCACCCTCACCAGGTAATTTATTTTCTGCCACTGCACATCATGCCATTTTAAAATGAGCTGTTTCGGGTCTTGTAGGTACAGACCTCAGCAGTGTCAGCCCTGAGGGATGGAAAAACCACGGGTACTAGTGGGCATCTGGATTTCAGGAAAGTCAGGCTGGTCCCAGCTTTGCTGTGTTACATCCTTCCTTAAATGAAGTATGAGCTCTGAAACTCATGGCGTTACCTACTGTTTTGTTCCTTCTGGGGAGAATTTAAAGGTGAAATTATCAGTATGCAGCACCTGGATGCTGGGTGAATGAACACTTTTGGTGATCACTGTGAAAGAGATTTATCAGTGGAGAACTTGAGCTGCTGAATATTTGTTTATGCTGTTGGTACCAGACAGTAGAAGAAAAAAGAGCTTGTTTGGTCTATCTACTTTATGTTGGCTTCTTTGCCACCAATAAGAAATCCCTAGAGCCTGGCTTGCAGCATATTATTAATGGTGCCCATAAAGAGATGAGGACACTTGGCCTTTGTGATCTATTTCCTCACTAAGTCTCCTAATCGAACAGCTGTGTAGGCAAGAAGAAGGAAAGAGATCACATTTCATTAGCACTGACTTTGACAGATCTGGCCCCTGAGCTAGAGGTAAACCAGTGCTTGTCCCCAGTCAAAAAGAGCTGGGAATGAGGTACAGGGTTTCTGTCTTTCACCTCATCTGGGACATAAAATGATGAGGAACAGATTTAGGCGCAATCACCTCCGTATCCCATTCTTACTTGAATACACTTGTGGATCTGTGCCTTTCAGCTGTGCCATTAAAGGTGTGGTTTTGATGACAGCCAGCATTGCTTGGCAAATAAGAAGCAGTATACTGTTATTGGCACAGCACATGGGCTGTTATACTTTCCATATACAAGGAGAAACACAGATGTTTTCAGCTTAGTGCTCGTACTTCCCTTAATGCTATGGGAGAAAGATATTATTTGACTGCCATAAAGTGTTTATTCTAAGGTTTGAGCACTTACAGATTTCTTCAGGTGATGAATTTCTTACATAAAAAAGTGAAATGCATGGAGCTAGAATCTAGCTGCATAGTTATTTTCCATGAAAAACTGGGCATTTTGTTCCTATATTTTAAAAATTAGAATATAAGAGTATTTTTACAAACAAGAAAGGCAATTTTTTCTTGGTTCTTTAGCTTAATGAATTAAATGAATAGCTATTACATATTCTATTTTCAAGTTACTAAGTAATTTAGGCTTTTTGTGTATCTCTTGCAAAATATTTTTATTTATATAATTTTATTGATTCAGAAGTCAAGAGGTAAGTGATATCCATTTTACTGATAGTAAAATATTAATCAAGAGGTATTAGTACTTGCTGAAATACTCCCATCCCAATTTGGTAAACAAACCCATTTCCCCCTTGAGGCAGAGTAATGGGGGGGCAGTGTGGGAGTGTGTGCACAGAGAAGGAAACTGTTCTGATGTAATGGACACTTGGCTAGGTAAGAAAGAAAAGGAATTTTATAATGTCTTCTATGGTGATCAGTGATCTTCACTTTTAGTCTTTTTCTCATCTTTTGGGTGAAATACCAGGCATCATTTTTTATGATGCTTTAGTACTCTCACAAGGTTAGAGGGGTTAGCTCTGGAGTCCTGGGCAAGTGCCAGTTGGCACAGCGTGTACTGCCACTGCTGTTAAATGGGTGAATTCTCTCTTCCTTGTACTCTGTTCTGCACTTCTCTGCTATGAAATGCTGTTCCAGAGGTTTCACTTCTAAGTGATATTGTCCCTCTGACATGCAATTTATAAATCAATTTGTAAAAAGCGGTGAGTGACTTGATCTTCTGTGGATTAGAGATAATCTATAAATCACCACCACCGTTATTAATTTTTTATTAAAAATTTCACGGATGGAATTGTCACAGTGCTAAATTAATTACTTTTATAGCTTATTATTTCGGAGTGCCGTGTCTGAGCATGTAAATCATCCAGATCTGCTGGATGAGCTTTCTCTATGGACAGTAAAAGGATGTGTGGCACAACAGTTTCAGCAGAATTAGCAGTGGCATAACACCGGGGAGAGAGTGACAGAGCCCTTGATTATGGGACTGCTCTGCATTCACTGAGGCAAATACCAACTATTCCACTGACTTTGCAGTAGTTATACTTGATAATGCTTCCCAGTGTCTTCTTATGTCTGGCTATGATTTTTACAGGAAAATTATTGTGAAGCTGAAAAAGAATTATTTGAGGAAATGGATGCATTTAAGGTATCCAGTGAAATATCTTATACGGGCAGGTCACGTTTACCTCCCCATAAACTGGAGATAACTTATTTAGAAAGTAACAAAGACAAAAAGTAGTTTCTAATTGGCCTGTGGCAGAAAAATATGTTAAATATGGTATCTTATGTGCATATCCCTAACATACCCCCATATAAAATAGTGAGCTTTTCCTTTTGCCTCTTTAATTAGCAGAAGCCAAATGATTTCCCAGCATAAAATACAGGGTTAAATCTTGGAGTCAAAATGTTAGCAAAAAAAAACCCCCAACAAAACAAAAACAACCCAAAACTCCTCCCTTAAAATATTTTAATTTGAATATGTGAGTGCAAGTATAAGATACAACAAAATGCAGCAGTTACATATGCCATGAAATTATATTCTTTCTTTTTATTAATTTTCTTTTTATTTGGTATTTTTACTCTTCAGCAATTACAGCTAAAATACGCCTTTCATTATACTGTGGAAAAGGTATTCATATTTGTCAAGAGAGGTATTTTTTCCTTTTTTATTTCCAGTGTGCTGAATGGTAGTTCATATGATTGTACTGACCGAAATTTCAATGCCTAACAACTTTTTATTACCTCATTGTAAGCATCCATGTTGGTGTGGAGCTGGCTGGACCACCTGTTCTGAAAACTGTCATCCTCTTGGACTCACAAAATCACAAACTGTTTTTTAAGATGTAGCCCATAATTGTGTTTTATAGAGTATTTGTACTGACTGTGTGCCTTTTGAACCTTAAGGGCCACTCCATTAGATTACACATTTTCAGTGAGATAAACATTGCTAGTGAGACACACAAATGAAATGTGGGGAATGATCAGACAGGGGTCTAATCTCTCAGGTTGTGCAGATTTATTATATTAAATGATCTCTGTCTCCAACAGATTAGTGTTGACATTCCCAGGAAATATGTGTGTTAAGAAGGAATTGAGTGAAGACTGTTAGTCTTTCAGAGGAAAGGACTGACAGAAAATCTAAAAGAAAACGTGATATGAGAGAAGCATAGAGACAAAAGTGAAAGAAAGTTTTGGAAAGATACTGAGAAGAGTTTATTTAGTCATAGTGCTGGGTACAGGAATTAGAAAATGTAAAAATATGAGCAATGGATTGGAATTCATTGCTCTGAATAGGGAACAGAAAATTAAACAGAGGGATACCATGAGTGGGAAAAAATCTCTGTTGCTTCAAGATCTGAGTCAGAAGTGCTTGCAATCACAGATACAGATTATTAAATACGACAAAAAACATTCAATGGACAATATTTCAGGATTTTCTTCTTGTAAAATTCTCTTTATACAAATATATATATGCATATGCATGAATACATATAAGTGCATTTAGAAGCCTGACAAGCCTGAAAAAATATGTCACTACTGGGTCCTGAGTATCTGCTCTTTTTTTTGAGTTTTCCTGAGACATGGTACTTTTTAATACAATGTAAGCTACAGTGGCTGTGAGCTATTACCTATAAAACTTAATTTAACTACTATTTCTGTCTAATATTTAGCATCTTTTGCTTCACAGTACTTTCTTGACAATTTTTTAATAACAACTAAAAAGGCAGAAGAACCCCTATATTGCTGTCATGCCTTTCAGCAGCAACAGCTTTCCTAGAAAGGTGTTCACTAGTTCATGAACACTAAATAACAGCCTATTGGATCTGCATAACCACTCCCATTTTTCTTTAAAGAAAACACCTGTTTCCAACACATGGTTTTCAGTATGGTCATTTTCAAAGTCCGCGTTTTTGGAAGAGAAATTTTTCACAGAGAACACGAAAATAAGGTTTTTCTCATGTAATTAAAGTCTCTGTAGCTCTATTAATCATAATGAAATCATCTCATTAAATAAGTGACGGCCAATTTTTATTTCATAGAATCTTTATACGATTGTCTCTGTTTTATGCTTTTCTTCTTGCATTCGTAATTGCTACTTGCTGCTAAGCAGAGCCCTAGATATTTTATCAGTTTTATGCTTTAGAGCAGAGTGCAGAGGTCCCTAAGAAAAATGTCCCAATCCAAATAGTATATCGCCCAACAGATGAGGGGATAAAAACCTTTCATCCTTTTTTTTTTTGTGAGTTATTGTTTTTTCTCTTAATATGATTCAAGACTGCACTTTGTCAAGTTATTCAAGCCAAATGTAGGAATCCAGTCTTGATAAAGGTCCTGCTCCAATGTATTGTGAGGTGAGCTATTAAAGCAGTTCTCACAGCTCTTGCTTCTGGCTTTGAACCTGAGGCTCCCAGTTCAGTAGAGCATGTTTATATTCCTGGAGCAAGAAGCTGGAAGCAGCCATCAACAGTATGAAGTAATTGCTTATTATTTTAATCGTCAGTAAAAAACACCATAAAGATGATTTTGAAGTGCAACATTCATGATATCTCAGTTTATGCTACTGAAATGTTTTCAAGAACTCAAAAAAGAAGGCTTTTCAGTACTCTGAACAAAGAAAAATATTCCCCCAAACATTCAGAAGTTATGGAATCTATGTTTATGTTAAATTATGTAACAAAACAGAGACAATTCTGGGAAAGGGAGCTTTAGCAATCTTTCAGGCCTCCCATACCACGTGGTACAGCCCTAAGGCAACTCCAGGCAGCAGAAAATAAATGAGAGCCCTTGTCAGAAAGAGTTTATAATCTGTAGGCTTTCACCAGAGCTGAGCAAACGCAATCAGAACATCACCAGGAGCTGAAAAGGGTTGTTGAGAAAGCATCAGTTGGAAATTTTCTGAATTAGAACTGAATGAATGATAAATTTTTTACTCCATTTAGCTCACTGGCAGTTAAAAGAAGAGAGAAAAGTAGTTTCATGCAGGTTTCTGCTACTCTCTGGCTGCATAGGCAGGAGAAATTGTGAACTATTTTTACAGTTGGTAAAATCCGTCCTGTGAAGGATTATCCAAAATACAAGTCCTCAATTTTCTCAAGGAAACAAGGTTAAAAATAGCTCCTGGTCAAATAAGAAAAACAGAGGTACATTTTAAAAAGATATTTTAAACATTTTAAAAAGTATTTATCTCATAAAACTGTTGAAATGGAATATTTTGACTTTTGTGGAAAATTTTTTTGCCCATTTCCCTCACGTCTAGCATGTGCAAGTCCCATAATTTATCAAACTGGCACAACCATGAAGCTTTTTCCCCACTTCTACAAAGTATCTTCACTTCTGATGTTTGCAGTGGAAAAATTTTACTTGTAACAGTCAAATAACTGTTTTCTTAAGAATCTGAATGTTTTCCAAACTACGCATCTAAAATGTATTTCCTTTTATTTCTTCCTTCTTTGTTTTTGGAATTGTTTTCTCACCATTTGTCTACCTCCTTCCTCCTATCTAGTTTTTTGTCTCAGAGAACCAGTTTGTGACTCACACCCTGTTCCTTTTTCTGTGGCCAGCTTTTGCCTCATCTGATATATTTGCTGCCTTTACTATTTCCTGTGTTCTTGTTGTTTTGGTCTCAGCCCTCGCACATTTGTCATTTTAGCTGTCTTTGACCTACAATCACCATTCCTACTCGCTCTCTGCTGAAGACTTGCAGCTCTCAATTTTCCTGCTTCCCTTGTGCCCTTTCATGTCAGCAACTGTGTTGCTCCAGTCCTCAACACTTCAGCTGGGGGACCTGAAAGACAGTGGAGACAAGGTAGACAAGGTGACGCCCGATATGATCCATCCTGCATCCTGACTTTTGGGCTTTGTTAAGAGAAATTAAACATCACTGTTAGTGCTGCCAAGGCAGAACCAAGGTGTCTCGCCAATATTTATCAGGGCATCATTTGTGGGAGGTGTGGGACAGAGACGAACAGCTGTCCATAAAAGTTTGTACTGATCTGACAGACTGATATATCTTGCTAGAGTTTAACCCCTAAGTTGTTGGCATCACTGTTTAACATGACTCCAGAGACACTTCTGTGATTAGCCTGCTGAATTCTGCTGAATTTTGGACAAGCCCGTGTGTCTCATGTGTTCCAAGAATAAGTGAATATATCTTCATTTCAGCATTTGTCATGAAAAATCCCACTGAATATTCTCTATAATCAGTACTAACAGTACTCTCTGATGTATTTACTTATATAAATATTATATCAAGCCTCATAAGAGCAGATGACCTTAAACTTAAGTGCTGCTGTTGCTGTACTGCAAGAGGATTAAAGCACTTTAATCTCAGGCTATTGTCTATCCTTTATGATCTAATGAGTGTATTTTATTACTGATCCTAATATGGCTGGAATGGTGAATTTATGAGATCATTCTAGGTACTTAATGACAGCACATCACTAATCATATGCCCTCTTTTTGACTTAATTAAATATTAAATATTGATTTTTTGATATTTAAATAATTAAATATTGATGTTTTATAGCAACCTGTCAAGTATAAGCTTTTTAACCTTGTCAAATTTTGAGAAGTTAAGGGGACAAATAAGCTGTCATGAGTAAACAAATAGTATATAAAGTGCAATTCTTCAGCAAACATGCCAATTGCACATCAAATCCAGTTTCTGATTAGAAGGAAGTTACTGGGATGATGATTGGACAGAGGATATCTAATAATTTAAGTCTCTTCATTCACACAAGTAATACAGGTGGTGTAGCCTCAACAAAAATAAAAATGAAAGTCTATTTCTTCACCTATTCACCTGTGAAGGGATGTTTGACCTTTGCCAGGCTAGCCTCTCTGTGCTTGGCAGAGGTATAAAAAAATCTATGTCTGCCTTCTCAGCTCTTTTGCTGAGGTTTCAATTCTGAAATTTGATCCCAGCTACTGGACACCAAATCTGGGAGGGAAGAGTGAAATGGTGCAGATGATGGGCTGTTCATGGCTGGGTGGCTACCAATGGGAACACCCAGAAAAACAACAGAGAAAAGCCACTGCAAGAGAGGAGCTGAAGTTCAAGCACCTTCTCTCTTCTCCAGTCACCCCTTGTCCAGCTAAACATCACTTTTCACCCTACCAGCCACGTTTCTGTTATCCTTGTGAGGAACCTGATATTGAGCCTTGAAGGTAAGTAAAACTGTCTGGAATCAATTTCAAAGGAAATACATTTGGATATTTTGCTTCCTCTACACGGAGGAATCATAGAGGCACAAATGGCTACAGATGTGCTTACAGATAGGTTTGCACTATGTGCCAGTGCTGACTCTGGCCCTGAGTCTTTATTATCACCTCATGTAACTGATAACCTTCCCTTGGAGCTCCAAAACGCCAAATGTATCTGTCTGAAACAGCATGCTCTGTCCCACTTAACTATTGACCAAAGTGACATGCAGCAATGTGTGTGACTTCTAGAGAAGATATATAGTGGGGGTAAATTTTTTGGTCCCTTTCTTCGTACAACACTCACAGTATTTTCTTCCCAATGTACATATAAAACCGCTAGAGAACTTTACCATTTTGCCTCTAGCTTTAGCCAATATTAAATGAAATATATCTTGGCCAGCACAGAGCCAACAGGAAAAAGGTCAGTTTATACATTAAAAAAAATTGGAAACTGGTCTTTGTAACACGAACACATCAAACACATTTCACAACATAAAAGCTGCTATCACTGGAAAATGTAAGCTTAGCAGATGTGTTTTCTAGGTGATTTTCAACTTAGTCTGTGAACATAGATTCAAGTCCAAGAAGAATAGTAGAGATAGTATTTTACTTTTGTTTAGCTTACCTTGACATTTCTTATATCCAATTACTGGTGAATCAAATGAGATCAGCATGCATGCATAAACAATTTGAATCAAAATAAAATCCCTGATTATGTTTTTTTTTCTGTTAATTTTGAATACTAAAATATTTAACATAATTCTTAACCCCCTCAAGCAACAGGCTACATCTACAGCATACAGAAACCCTTGAGCACTCCTAAAATACTCCAACACCAGACCAGAGGCGCTACTTTACTCAGACCTAGGAGCCAGGTTACTTTCCTTGAACTTCCAGTGGGCAATATTAGATTATTGGTCCTGGTTTGCTAGTCTTGCACAGGAAAAAATTGCTGCATATTTCTGTAGCATATTTCAGTGTAGCATATTTCTGCTCTCTTGGGGAAAAAACCAACAAGCTATTCTTAGACATGCTATGATGCCTTCAGACCAAACAGACTGAAGTATTTCTATTTTATATTTGTATTT
>VYXC01010949.1:992533-1091756 GCA_013397175.1 Platysteira castanea
AATAAGCAATATTTGACGATATATTTATTTATACATATTTATGTTTTATATTTCTAAAAAGTCAATATAGGTGGATAAATTGGTGGCAAAAGGCTGGTGTGCTAGCAAAACTAAAATTTCATTAAGGAGGGCACTATTACATTAGCCCTATTACCTTGAAATCAGCAAAATATTGATCATGACTTTGGTGGGTTTGGGGTCTGTCTCCATTTCTTGTTCTACTTATGACATGGTCTGGGTTAATGCTGGCATACAGCCTGGCAGTCCTACAAACACAGCAAATTTTTTTCTACCCTCTAGGATTTCTATATTTGTTCTTCAGTGTTCTTGCCTTTCTGATGTTAAATTTGCACAAACTACATTTTATTAAAATCTTTGTGTGTGGTTTTTTTTTTTTTCCCTGAGGTCTCTTTTTGCATAGTAGGGATCAGAACACTCCAAAGGCTATTTCATCACATTATTCTCTTCTGTCCAGAACACTGGCTTAATTGCTTGGGCCTTTTGTAAACCTCTGTCCACCCATCCCATTCCCTCAGAAAGTAGAGTTGTGCCAAGACGAAAAAGCCATGAGAAGAAATACTACCCCATTGGTATGTCTGTAATATAGGAAGCCTCCATCTTAATATAAGCCACTGTAGTAATTATCTGTGTCTAATATTTCAGTTGTGTGCATTCTCTGGATAAGGCATTTTTGCTAATTGGCTCTTATGGTTAGCAGTTATAAACCATGGACTTTTAGTTAACAAGATGTGTGAAGCATCTCTAGGAGCCTTCATTAAGAGTTTCACAATAACGTTAGAAACTGTAGCCAGGGAAGCAGCTAATTTAATTTTCCTTGATCAAATATCCTAAGACAGGGAATTATTCTTAAACATAATTGTTCCCCAGGGAAATGGGGAGAGGAGAAAAAGACAGGGATGGGGTTATGTGAACACCCCTCCCAGAAACCGGTTTTATGGTGTGCATTCCTACTCTCTGTTTTTCACTCTCTAAGTCTCCAGCTGAATTGTATGTGGTCTGTCTTTATCATTGATTGTCGTCACAGGCACAGAGCAAGTCAACCACAGAGGAAGTGGAATGAGAACCAAACAGGGCAAAAAAGAGTGTAAACATATATTAATTCCTCCAGGGTACCTGGAAGCAAAGTAGCCCATGTCCATCACACTCTACCCTCATTATATCAGCATCTTTGAAGCTGGACATTTTTTAAATTAGAGGGTATAGTAAATGAGGGCAATTACAATACATTTTAATTATTTGGAAGCCAAAGCTAGGTTAGTAACCCTAGAGTTAAAACGAACGAATTGTGTAAGCAGTCTTTGTGCAGTCCAGTTTCCCATACAGCTTTACTTTGGTGGTTTTTATACAGCCACTCCCTTTGCCCCATTCTGTTGAATTCTAGTCTGCCATGGCAGTCTCAAGCTGTGCTTTATGGGGTTTGTAATTTGATAATGCAAATGCTGCATGCTAAAACTTAGAGCTGAGTCATATAGGCTCCAGTCTAGTGTGGGTTTCTTCCTATTTCCTTCCCCGAAAGCTATGGAAAAAATTCCAGCTAGCAGCTTTCCAAGTCATCAAAGATAAAAATTAAAAAAAATAAAGAAACAGGCTCAACAACCCCAAACTCTTCTTCTCAAGTAGAAAATCTCTTCCAGAAAAAAATGCTTAGAGATTTTTAGTGTACACTAAAACTGGACAATGTGTATCATCTGATATAATGTGAAAATTCACCTGAAAATTAGTTTTAGTGCTCAGCTACAAGATCACGTACAAGTTGTAAGGCAAAGCCTTTCAGTATTGGCTTGTTTCAAAGCAAGTGTTAAAGCTTCTGCTGAAGGAGAGGCTCAAAATATATTCTAGCCCAATATCTTTATGCTAGAGAAACCTAGCAGAGCTAAAATAAACCTGGAGAAAAAGGCTAGGCAGAATTCCTGTGAGCTATAAAAAGTCCCCAAATAACTACAGAGACATCAAAATGTCATCAGGTTGTTAGACTTCAAATTACAAACAGGTGATTCAGTGATGAGCTGCAAAAGCAGTCCAAGTTCCCAAATTTCAGACCAGGAGTCTCTTCATTATTTACTGCTAATTATGTTGAACTGTGAACTACATTTAAATTAAGCTTGTCCTGAACTTTGTCTGCTCTGAAACTTCTAAGGTCGTTAATCAGACACTCCACAAGCACAATATTATCAGAATTACAAGTTGCTTTTGGCTTTTCTTTTGCTTTTTGAATGTCTTCCCTGCGCATCTGTAGGTGTGTGGCTCTCTTCCAGCTCAGCTGCTGTGCTGACTAGGGCTGTAGGTGGAAATCCTCCCTCTGCTGGGTAGTGCACAGGGGAGCTGCCCACACCTGGAGGTGCAGCAACCCTTCTCCTAGAAGATGTTGCAAAACTTGGGCTGCTTGTGGGTAGGACCCCCTGCCTGAGTCATCTGGGGAATGGGATGTGACACCTCCTGATGAAGAAAGAAAAAATCATTTGCACTCAGTCATCCCATTTGTATCACCAGAACCCCCTTTTTGTGCATGGCCTACAAGAGCAGATGTAGCTAAATTACAGCTTTTGAAACTTGTGTTGCATTCGAGCTGTTCCTGAGCAGTTCCTCATGGGAAGTGCCTTGTGTTTCTGGAACCAGGGCTGTGGGGAGAAAGGAAGTCTAAGGCATCTGAAACACAGTTCCCTAACTGTGCTGGGACACAGACATTTGCTCAGTGAGCTGTGGAGAACACCTGGAGAACCACTGTCACTTCTTGCCAATTAATTTCCCCCAGAGTTCCCCCATTCTGAGCTTTTTAAGATATGCAGTATGCCTCCAGGGCCTTTCAGCCTTGTGAATATTTTTGTTGTGAGCTGCAGCCCAGGGAGGGCAGACCATCCTGGTGTTAGCTCCATATGCAGATGGTTCCCAACTGTGGCCAAACGGGAGATTTGCTGTGGTTCTGTACAGAACTTAGGTCTAGTCTCACTGACTGAAATTATTTTGTGAGAAGACTGAAGGATTGGTTTCTCCTACCAAAGCTGTCAGATGTGCTGCTGTTTGTTGATGATTCTGAAGTGCTCAGAGTTACAGAAGTCACTTGCAAGTGTGGCTGAGGATTTATGAACTCCAGATTCGTAGCTGAGACAACTTCCCTGAATCACATGAAATTTTCAAGGAGAGTTGAAACAAATTCTTCAACCTTCTTTTGTCTAACCCTCTGCCTTAATAACCTGACAGCTGAAACTGCCAAAGGAGGCAAAATTAGGCTGGCAAGACTCCTCTGGAGACTGCTGTCTCCATTCCCTACTTCCGCATGTGCAGGGGCAGCACCCTGAGGCCAAAGAGAAGCAAGTTTCAGTCCTGTGTTTCTTAGGGTGTGGATCTGAAAAGTTTTCTGTGAGCGACCAGGTAATGAAGTTACAGTGCAACCATCTTAAGAATCAAGAAGACCATGTGTAAAGAAGGAGGAGAACACAGGTATATGGTGAACAATAGTAGTTTGCAATAAAACACTATGTAATGTTTGGACGAACTATTGCAAGGAAGGTGTGACCAATATGGAGGTTTCTTAGCCTAGAATATAGGGTAGGATAGTCTAAATGATGTTTTCACGGTTAAGTTGTGGATTTGAATGGCCAGACATCCCAGCTGAACTGTGTCAGGGTCCTTGCTTGATGTTGGAAAACTCAACAACGCAATTCTGTCAGGTTTTTTGAGTGCCTCTTCAGGTGGTCACAAAGGCTTTTTCTTTCCTTACCGGGGGCAACGTGTACAGCTCTATCTGACATATTGCAATCTCTAGCTTCTCCATACCTCTTAAAAATCCATATTAGGCAGTTTATAGCTGAAGACTTTTATTACTGAAGACTCTAACTGAGAAGCCCTTGAAGAAAGCAATGATTCTTGTCTTTCAAAGTGAGATACAGTCTGTTTCATATAATCATCATGAAGATTAATTCAGTCATCTTTTACCTGCTTTGCGAATCTCAGAAGGATTAATAATAATTCATCTTTTTTGAAACTCTGGAATACATTTTAACACGATGTTTGACAGGTTTGTATAATGTGTGATTAATCAATTAGAAATTTTGTACATATGCATGACACTACATGAATATTTCTCTGATCTTTCTCCAATACACTTGTAGTCACAGGGTTCTTGTACAGTAGTTGAAAAAAAAAAGAAAAATAAAATCTCTTCATTCAGCTCCCACTTACGAAAGGTTTCAAAAAGGAATAGCTTTGCATTCACTAATGAAAGAAAAAACCAGAAAATCCATCTATCTATCAGGAAATCTGATATGTGCTACATTTGCTAAATCCCCTTTTCAGTGAAATGGATTAAGAGACCTTATAGAAAAATGTAAGTGAAAAAGTGGGATAATAAACTGCATGCTTTAAATAGAAGATAGGATTATACTTACTGCTCTGGAAAAAAAATGTTCTTTGAGCAAACGGATAAAAAGCATTTCATACAAGCTTCAAACCTTTATTCTGGACCTGAGCTGTCTACCAGTTTAATGTTGTTAAAATTGCCAAGGGATTTCAATGGCCAGAGCTTACAATTCATTCTTTGAAATGTGAATTAAACATCAGCTGGCACCAGTGACGTTCACATCTGTATACCAGAGGGCAGGTACTAGGTATGAACACCTCTTATTACCCATAATCTACAAGATCATAGATGAAAATAGATCCAAAACCTAGAAGTACTCAAAATGGTTCTGGATCCAAGATATCCTCAAGGGAGTTTTGATCCAGTGTACTAAAATCTATACACTAGATCTGGTAAACAAAACTCCCTTCCTATTGTGAACCTTCTTTACCCATTTCAGTTTGGCATGGATGGAGATGCAAAAGCAAACCATTCGTCTGATACTAATTCTTGTAGAATAGCTCAAGATGGCTGACCAAATACCAGCTAAAGGAAAAAGGAATGTGGTTTGTTGACAAGCACTTCAGTTAATACATGCAAAGTGTGTGTTTACACATGCCGGTTTAGTGGCCTCAGTGGTCCATTTGGTGGAGAAAAGACAATGGTGGTGAAATCAATCATACTGGTGGCTGTCTACCTGATCTTCCTGGCATATTGCAGAACTTTATCTACAGTGAAAGTTGGCAACGGATTCTGATTTTCAGTTAAATCATCTATTTTGCAACGTGCTCTCCCCTATCTTATTATTTTTTGGCATGTAACACACTTGGAGATTAGAAGGTCAGATAAAAAATATTCATTAGTTACCTAAAAATGGTAACAGCATCTGACAAGGAAGAAATCAAGTCACAAAAAACCTTTCCAGAGCAGACTGTGAAAGGCTGCACTTGGTGCCAAATGTGAGACTGGTCAGACCTATGTTTAGAAACCCATGATAAGTTCTAAACAGAGTTTGATGAAAACCTGATGCAGGCCTCTCCTTTCCCTGTCATCCGTTGACATTAAACTGTGAAGTTGCCTGTGATGTCAGTTCTGAATTATTCCCTCTTGATTGCTGACTCAAAGGCTGGATACTAAAAGAGAACCAAGATTTTTAAGGTTCATCAGAGAAGGCAATATAAATCTGAAAAATATGCATAACTCTGGCTGGAGTATGCTCACATGACTTTTCTGCATTTTGTTAACTATTCTTTAGCAATAATTTTGCAAGAGATCTTTTTTCCAAAAGTTGATTTCTTTTTGGTTTTGTCTTAATGCTCTGTCCATGGAGAGGGAACATTGGCATGAACACAGAAATTCTTTGCCTGAGCGAAGGGAAATTTCATGAGGGAAAGACACTGGCGACTCTACACTAATAAGAAAGCTTCAAGACAATGTTTAAACTACTTTAGGGAATTTTGGAATATTTGAAATATTCAGAGGAATAAGTCAACTGAAGTTATGAGATTTTGCTCTTTAATTGTCTCAGATGAAAACTGCAGATTTCATTTCAAAATAACCCTCTGGTCCTGTGAGACCCATGCTCTTAGCTTTGACTTAATGGCTACTGCTTGACTAAAGTTTTAGTTCTGTGTAACTACACAGGGGTCTTGACCAGAACCAGAGTGGCAGTCCAGGCTTTTGTGCTTCAGTCAGCCAAAGGAAGTGTGCCTTTGCCTCGGTCTTGTTCCCAGGATAGTTCTCTTATTTGAGAACCTGCTGCTGTTAAAACCTCTACTCTCCCTTGCTGCCCAGGATTTTTCTTATCATATCTTCCCTTTTCAAGAGAAAAGAGACTCATCTCTCCTTGTTTTCTCCTGTCCTAGATGTTTCTTCCAACTAATAAATAAAACGAATCTATCTTACAGTAACTATTCCAATAAGAAGGTCAGCATTCAGCATTTGTAATTATTATAGGGCATTTCCAAATATGTTCATGTTCAACCCACGCTTTTCACTTTTGGCATGCTTTCTTAATGCTGGAAGTATTTCACAAATATTAGCTGGTTATACTTTCCAAGGAATCTGGTGCAGTTAAAATAGTATTGTTTCCATTAAAAATAAACTTTTATCCTTTTTTTCTTTTCTTTGTTATTAGAAGAGGTGGTGCTCTCCGGAATTTTAAATGCAGATGATATAATTTTAAAGGAAAGGTACCTCTTTAAAACTTCTGAGTGTCTCACACACTGTGATAGAGGGCTGATGTAGGAGAAGGATATTGGACTAAAACCCAGAATGAGGAATTAGCCTTTGGAGGAGTGTGTAGCATTGAATAAGTGGGATGATGAGAAGAAACAGAGAGATGCAAGGAAAAATGCCAGCTAAGAAATTAAATGCTAATGAACTATGAGAATGAAACCAAATCTAGGGAATTACAACAGGATGAGAAAAGAGAACAGCAAAAATACTCAAATGCTTGAAAAAACAGTAATCCAATTATGTGCAAAAAGTGTGGAGAAGAAAAGCAGAGATGGAACAGAAGTGGTCAGACAGACTTTAGAGAGTAACAGGAGCAGGACAAGAATGAAGTGAAGTTGGAGGGAGTAAGTTAAAACCAGTGTACACAACCAGCGTAGAATTCAACTGTCTATCTGGTATTTATGGGAAAGTATCCTTAAAGATCATGGAATAGATAGTATCCCATAGGGTTCTTACCACATTTCTTGGTGCTTACACTAGTACAGTATATCTGCCTGACAGAGTACAACGGTTTCAAAGAGAAAGAAATTGAATGATCCTTTACTGATTTTCTGCAGGGTGAGAAAGAGTGGCCAAATGTGGAACCTTTCCACCCTACTTTCTCTCCAGACTGCATGCAAGCAAGAGTCAAACCTCCCTGGCTGATGTTGGTAGAAGGAAAAAAAACTTGACAAACCTTTTTGCAAATGCTAAATTATCCTTGTTTTCCCATTATGTGGCTAACCCAGACTGAAACCTTATTTTACATCTTGAACATTTCATAAGTTAAATTTCCAGTCAATCTCATGATGGAAGTAAAATCAAGGTACAGTTTTTTGAGGTCATCTCTGCTTAAGGGTGAGGTGTTTCTTGACATCGGTCTGTGATGGATAAGCCTGCATTATCAGTATCACCCCCTCTGCACAAATTTTAGTCCTTTGCATGGTGAAACACTGTTTCACAGGCCTCCTCATTGTCTGTGAGAGCAGGAGTGGAGTGTGGGCCCCTGAGTTTTCCCCTGTCTGACCCCGTTGCCTCAGCTGCCCCACTCCGGGCCCATCCCAGTGGGTGAGACAACATGCAGGTGGTGCTTATGAGCAGACAGCCTGAGTCTGAGCCCTGCTCTGGTTTGATGTCAGTCGGTATCCAAATTTGTTCTTTACCCTGTTTACATTTATTGAATGAAGTAATTTGCGCTCTGTGAGACTGAAGGAAGCAATACTGTTTCAAAGCTGTTGTTGAACGGGGTAGTGGGGCAAAGTCCTCTGATGGTGGAAATCCACCCAAACCAAAAATTGCATCAACCGGAAGCTGAACTGAGGCTTTCAGTCTATTTCAGTCAGCTGCTGCAGAGCTGGCCTTGGAGAGTGAGCAAGAGAGAGGAGAAAAGAACCCCAACAAGGTTCTCAACTTCTGGCAAAACTTGCTCTGTCTTAGAGGCTAAATGTAGAGCTTAAGGAAGCCAACAGAAATCTGAGTAAGCATCAATCAACTCTGGATCAGAAAACTACCCATATGTTCATTTACAGACTCAAGAAAAATCCAAAATAATGATGTAGTGATGGGTAAACCTTGCCCCTTCCCCTTTCAGGGAAAGGCTGCCTCTTCCCCTTTCACTGCTGTCAGGGCAGGCTGCCTTTAGCAGCTACTTTATTTGGTACTTAAAAATGTAGTAATAGTACACATACTGAGTCAGAAATTAGTGGTCTTTTCCATCATAACTGCCATACAACACTCATAAAGGCTCCAGTTTTAATAGCTACTTTTTGATGTGGCAGTGTAGTGGCTTTTCAATAAGATATTCACAAATAAGGTATTTTATGAGAAGACTGACACATCATACCACCATTGTGTTTGAACCAGAAATATAATATCTTCTCTGAGATTTTTCAGGACTCTGTCGCTGGATCTTTGAACTATATTATGTCCAAACTTTGTGTAAACAAATTCATTTTACTCCAATTCAGCCTGGCATTGTGTCTTGAGGGAGGGAAATGGGATAGTATTATAGCACAATGATTTCCAGATATATTTTTAGTCTATTTGCCTCACAGCAGTGTAATTTGGTGTATTGGTGTGCATGTGTCTGGAACTTTATTGTTCACAGCTATAAATGAAAGATTCTGTTTAAAAAAGTCATAATTTACACTGAATGTCTGAACTCTATTAACTTCAACATCGGTGAGGAGATAAATCTGCCACTTCAAATCTTAATGCTTGTGTTTCAGAAGATTCTAAATTGTACACTCATATTCAGAGTTTTAGCAACTTTTGTCATCATTAGCATGAGAGAAGTAATTTTCTTTTTGCTTTTGTGTTTTAATTTTATTGACTAGGCAAAAGTACGAAAAAATTGCACTGAATCATGAAATTAAGGTTTAAATATTTTAAGAACTGAAAATATTTACTATATGTTAATGAGGAATTATATAGAATCCCAAACTGCATGATGTGATAACTTGCTTGTAAACTGGGAGACCAGTCACAAAGGTGCTCATTGGCAGCACAAACCACAGGCTCTCCTGACATTCTGAGATGGCTTTGGAGGACTGATGCTGCTGAATCCACGTGCACTTCACACATGCTGATGGCTCAAATGCAACATTCTCATGCATCCAGGGCCAAAATGGACCTTCCTAAAATGGAGCAGACTGAAGGTGTGGAAAAATGTTTCCACACTCAAGTCCGGTTGCAGATTTTAATATCAGAGGCTAAAATTTCTAACTTTCCTGCCAAGAAAGCATTCTAAAACTGCAAAATATGAACTGAAAATCAGTGCCAGATTATGGGCAGCTGGACTATTTTCAGTGAAGAGCAACACTTAAGCCATCGTTTACACTATAAACAAACCATGGTGGAAAATGTGTGCAGCCTTTCCATTTAGTCAAAAGAGGAATCTAAAGCTTTCCCTTGCAATCAACTTGTTAGCTTGCAGCCAGATCATCTTGGGGGCTTCTGCACAGAAAGTGGCCTTTTGCACACGTATCAAGCAAAAGAAAAGAAAGACAGAAAAAAGTGCCTCTGTGGTATATTTTACACCATTGTTCCAAATTTCTAAGCCTTTTCTCTGCTGCATTTGTTCATTAAAGGTCTGATTTGAGAGATATTGGATTGAGTGGATTTACTAGTCACCTCCAAGGCTGATGGATCACAACCTGGCAATCTATTGTGCATAGCACTGCTAACAACAGAAGAAGGAAAATCAAAGGTGCAATGCTATGGGAGCTTGTGTTACAGGATAAAAGAAAAGAGGAATACAGCCGGGGCAGCTTTACTGAAAACTACCAAAGCTGCTGTTTCAATTACAATCTGGGCTAGATTCATGGTGTTTTGAATCACACTTTTTTACAACTTGTTTCATGATGGTAGTTTGAGGTCCCACATTAGATTATCTCACAGTTCTCGTGCTAATAAGCTAAATGGTGTATGTATTTCAAAATGTTTCGTGTTTGGGGTGAGTGATCACTTTGCTTCATCATAGATGTATTGGAGTCTTAAGAATTCAGTGAAGGGTAGGCAGCAGGCTTTTGTTTCCTGTTGTTGTTGTTGTGTAGTTTTCTGCACAGCTGGTTTGAAACATCTTGGCACAATTGATAAGGCAGAAACGTTTCCATTTCTGATGTACTAAAGCTAGTGTGTTTTTGATAAAGACTAGTGGAGGAATTTTCACTCACTGAAAGCCAGTGCTTGTTTAACTTCCCTGACAGAAGTCAAAAGTTTACTTTAATATTAAATACCTGGCTAGACCAGGGTCTGAGAATCCTCTGCTGAGTTAAACCTGTATGCCCTACTGCAACAGGTGATGTAAAGGAGAAATCGTAATTGCCCTGGGGAGATTCCAGCTGTCACTAGTAGCCGGCATAAACAATCTCATGAAGAAAAAGAGGTCTTTTCTTGCAGGAGAGGTTAAGACAGAGATGAGGGATGGAATATTATAGTACCATACCATACCGTACCATACCATGAGAGTCACCTCTTCAGAAGATCAGCAATGTCTGACATATGTTGAAACAGTCTTTTAAGCTTTATCACACAGGACACTTGGCTTGGAATTCAGAATTTTGGGGTTTTGTATTTTTCTTTTTGACTGTTTAGTGGATTTTTGTTCAGATTGCTGAACTTTGTTTTCAATGAAGGGGGAAAGACTAGCTTTTAATCTCCTACTGTAATTAACAGAACTGTATGATAATGTCTTTTTTTAAAATTCCCTAGGTGTGTGGAGGGAGGGGGACCACTAAAAAAGGACTATGCAATTTTTTCTGTAGTGTAGTGGTTCTAGTGGTTCTTCCTGACGATGCTGATCTTTGGAGGTTGGCTGGAGGTCGTAGTATGGAGACTGAACCACTAATGAGCAAAGTGTTGGTGCAAATAAAATTTGGGAGCAGAGAGGTTGAACCTTCAAGATTTTTCTTCAGAGGTCAAAGGAAAGAATTGTGACTGGCCAGGGATCACTGTGATTCTATGGCCAACACGGCTATTATATAATTAACAGTAAGAAAAACGGCTGGAATACAACCATGAAGGAAAATTTTCTTCATTGAGATCTGTATCCAGGCCATGTTCAGAGACTAAGGCTCCTGAATGAACTTATTATAGTCTTCACCCCAGCCTACATTACTGAGACTTTGATGTAAGAACAATTCCTGAAGTCCCCCTGAAAACTTGAGTCGTTTTCTCCATATCTCCTCATCACCTGTTAGGCGTAGGTGAGAATGACAGTGAAAGAGCAGACTGCACCTGTGCAGAGCCCTGGGGGCTGTGGTATTGACATGCTCTTATCTGCAACCTGATCTCATAAAGAGTTCCTGAAAGTCTCTGCATTGTGGGAAGGAATTAAGTTCTGCAGCAAAGAGATGCGTGATCTAAGTCTAAAACAACGAGGAAGAAAACCACATCTGAAATGTTTCACTGCATAGCATGTTTCTCCTCGTGCTTTCAAATCAACAGCTAACATGAAAATGCAAGCATACTGGAAACATACTGGCATGTCAGCTCCAGAATTTAACTTCATTTAGAGTTATTAGAGATTTATTTGACCCACAACATTTTGCAGAATGAAATACTAATATTGGAAAAGTGTTACTTTCGTTAAGCATTTTAACAGAAAATTGTCACCTAATGAGTCAGGTCTTTACTTATGAGTACTTTCTAGAGCTAAGTTTACTAGAGCTGCATCATGACAGCCTCCTAGGGGCTACTGAGGTGAGAACAAGGGAGCTTTAGGAGCCTCTATCAACTGGGAAAGGTCTCTCCCTGGCCAAACAAGTCAAGAAACAATTCCCAAACAGAGACACAGCTCCTGCTATCCTGGCAGAAATCAGAATGAATGGATTGGAAATCTCACCAAGGGATGCCTTTTTCTTTATTTACTTCATCTATTACCACTACATCTTCCTGAGCTCCCTGAAACATCAGTTCATTGTACCCTCCATAGCTCCTGTTATAATTGTGTTTGATACAGATGCACAGTGAAAGGAATCAAAGTAAAGATTTTGTGTGTGGACACAGTTTACTAAGCAATTCACAGGTAAATATGTTCCTTGAAATTTTGCAGAAGCTGTTGTATAAAGTGAGTAAGTAAGGTAAGTAGAATTCTATTTTAGGAATTATTTTTGTTGCTTAGGGAGAGCTGCTTAGGATCCTGAATTAGAAAAATGATGATTCTGAAGAGGAGAGGAAAGATGTGTCATGAAAACACAAACCAGAAAAAAATCACATTAGATGTATTTGTACACATATTGATCAAGAAAGAATGAGTCTCTTGCCTTATTAGGCCATATCCACTTATTTTGAACAATTTCCTCAGTATGCGAGAATGACTCATAAACATTGCCAAAGTGTCTACTTTTCTGCTTGTGACTGCCATTTGAATGTAGCTCTTTGCCCACATGTATGTAAATTTGCACATAAGTGCATACATATAACTTTTAAATGTCAATGTTAGAAATGCATCAACTGCATGATGTCTAGCTGGCAGTTCGTGTCACTCAAGAAAAAAAAACCAACTCCAAAACATTTCTTCATGGAAAACTTCAGCAAATGTATAGATGTTGAAAGTGACACTTAAAATAAATGGCAGAGGTTTTTTATTCTTCAAAATGAGTTTAAAAAAGCCCCTCAAAATGCTTTGACAAAATGCAGCTGCTCTTTGGAATTTGTAGTACTATATCAAAGTCTTTGAATTTGAGTCTGGGTGGCATCACAAACATTTGTTTCCCATTGATTTAAGGCTTTAAATGCAAAATCCTTTGAAAAAGCCTCCCATACCAAGGGTCTAACAGAATGGTTTGAAAGATCCAAATGTCAAGCTAGAATCAAAATAAATTTGAGGAAGCAAATCATTGACAGTAGAAAAAAAGAGCATTATCATTGCAAGGCAGTTCAGCTACAGTTGTATTTATCTGTGCATTTGCAAAGCTGGCTGATACTGCATATGCTAATCCTGTGTAGGGCTTGGTCTCTCGGTAAACCACGGTGGAATATTGATAGATATTATTTTTCTTTTTGAGTTTTTTATGGCTGTTTCTTGATCTTAAAAGGTCCCAAGCCCGAGCCAAGAGATTGGACACTCCTGCGGATTCGTGTTCAAGTTGTTTATTGTTTCTTATCTCTCAGTGTCTGGAGCAAGNGGGCAGGGGATTCTTATCTTTACTGCAGTGTTCCTCTCTGCCCACTGCAGTGAAGCACTCAGCCTCTGCACTGCTCTCACCCACCCAGCACAGCAGATACTCATGACTGCCTTGCTCATCATTGCCCGGCCAGTTTGTCATTCTCCAGAGCTCCAAGGAAGATGCAGCACTGACTGCACGCGACACCTGAAGCACAGCACCATGTTTCTTTCCATTCTCCAGCACAACTTCTCTGGTTATTTTCTTTTCTCCAAAGAAAATTAGCTTCTGATTATTTCACAATTTGGACATTTCCTGGGCCATGCCAAGATAAAGGAAAGCTTGCCAGAAAAGGTTGTGATTCATCTCTCTCTGGATCATCAGCTTATGAACTTACTTTTTGTTTGACTGGAAGCTCCCTGGATTAAGCAGATGTGGTTTAGCAGTGCCTTGTACTAACAGCTCAGAGCCAGTAACTAACTACATCTTCTAGCTTTGTTTCATCTTACCAAAGAGCTGATTATCATCGTGCCACTGGTCTCTTGGGAACTGCACTTCTTGTGTTCGGTTTCCAAGAGTGTGTGAAAGAAGATGAGTGGAAGAGAGAACAGCAAATAAGAGGATAAAAAGTACCTGGCACTAACAGCTGAAGGTGCTGCTATTCTAAAGAGAAAAGCACAAAAGTTCTGCTGGCAGCAATGCCTAGCGGTGC
Source organism: Platysteira castanea (assembly GCA_013397175.1). Classification (NCBI taxonomy): domain Eukaryota; kingdom Metazoa; phylum Chordata; class Aves; order Passeriformes; genus Platysteira; species Platysteira castanea. The sequence continues at coordinate 1,006,428 of VYXC01010949.1, forward strand.
TTATGAAATATGTTTTTCTACTGTTGTTGAATTAGCAAGTCATCTGAATAAAAATCACTGCAGGTTACCAGTTTATATCTTGCAATACTAAAATGGGAAAGAATAACTTTACATAATGGAGGAGTTCCTATGGCATAACCTCCTATTTCTACATTTGGCATTAAGCTTGCTGTATTCATTTCTAAATCAAATAGTTATAAAATCTCATTGGAATAGCAGCCTAGTACATGTTTTATAATGTTACTCAGTAACTAGCAACTACTATATCAAGACTTAAAATTTCTGATTGATTCAGAACATAATTCAGCATTGAGTGATAACTAATGCAAATCCTCTTCCCAGCTTGGTCAAATGATTATTAAGAAGATTGGTAAAAACCCTGTAAACCAGAGCCTGTGCTGACTGTTCCCAGCCTTGCTAATACAGGAATGGCTCTGAGCAGGAGAAACCAACTTACCCAGATCCTGTAGCCAAAGCCATTTTCCTGCTGTTGAATACCAAACTGTCACTATCATACAGGAAGCTGCCCCTTTGTACTGCATGCATTTGACTTGTCGGACAACAGAATTGATGTAGTTTGCTATTTGCTGAAGCTCTGCCCTGCTTCAGGGATAGCCATCAGAGAGAATTCTGCCCTCTGTAGAGCAGAGCTGTGTGGGCTGGCACTTGCTTTGGCATGCCCCTGAAAATGAGGAGCAGACTTGATTCTTGCTGTGCAAACATGTCAATGACAGCATAAAATCTGAGTAAAATATTTATCTGCTAGGCTCAGTGTATGCTTGTCAGCATGAATTAAAAAAAGAAAAAGAACTTGTAGAAACATATCTGAAAGGAGGAGACATTTTGCCTACTCCTCATTCACCTGGAATATGCTGTCCTTTCATATCTGTCACTAGTTTAAAAATATTTCATCTCATATTTGCCATCAAACTTTGGGACAAATCGCACCCCTTCTCTTTTGTCATTGTGAGGAGATCATTAATAGTGACCCTTACTGGAATTAATATATTTGAATATTTTATTTCTTTGAATGGTGCAGCAGACACAGCAATCACCCATGGTGGGCTGTTCAGTTGCCCAGATCTTAATGGATAATGAAACTTTTACTTAGGGAAATCAGACATGGTAGGTCCAAATAAATAGTTGCAAATAAAATACTCCACACTTCAAGGATTTTAGTAGTGTCCATACTCCACTTAGTTTTCAGCTCAGCTGGAGAGTGTTTCTGAAGGGTTTACACATCATCCAGGTGTAAAACCATAGATAGAAAATCCACAGAGCTACAGAACAAGAAAAGACTGGGGGACTCTAAACCAACTGTGCATATGCTGAGGCATCTATCTGCAGGACACAGCTGCCTCACAGGGCTTCAGAGTGCAGCAAGTGCAACACAGAAAGAGGGAGCAAGAAGGGAGATTTGGATTAGCAGGTGTAGTTTTTTGTGTTGGAGAAGTTCATTTGGTCTACTTTTGGTGGCATTGTCCTGAATCTGTTTTCATCTATGTATTCCTTTATAGGTTTTTCTTTCCTTAGTTAAGACAGAAGATTACGGAAAGCCTAAACTTAGCATATTATTTTCCTTCCAAGTAATTCATGTATTTGAATGTTTTTGAGCCTTTAATAAAATGTAAACAAAATGTATAACTCTAGTAATTATGTTAAATTGTTATTATCATTATCACCACTGTAACAGGTCAACCAAAGAATGCTAAAGCACAGTCATTTTATTCTAGTTGTATCTTAACTTTCTCTCAATTCATGTAGCATTTCATAGACATAATTGCCTCTTGCTGCCGACCTGAACTATTCTCCTCTCTTGCTCTCCAGACGTCTGTCTGTGTCCCTCACGTTATCTCTTCACCTTTATTCTGGCAGCTCCTGCAGCGCAGGCTGTCTGTTGCCCTGGTTTTTGCTAAGCCTTCTGTTTTAACCTTGGAGTCAGATTCTTTCACACAGTTTCATGTAAATAATAGCCAATGTTTACTTAACGGTATTTTCTGTTTTTCATTCCTTTTGTGATAAGAAAACTTTGATGAGCATCCTTCTTCTCCAGTGGGATTGAGAAGGAAGTGACATGTCCTCCAATCCCTTGTGGAGTTGGGACATGCGTAAGAATGTGAGATATGTCAATAATAAAGGATATTCCCTCCTTTCTGCTGAACCTGGCAAATGTGAGAGCGTCTTTATTGTGTCTTCCCAGACACAGCTGTCTGCAGAGCTGGAGCTGCTGTCAGCGACCGAGCGCTGCCATGACGTGATGAGCACAGTGCAAAATGCTCTGCCAGACACCTCCTGAGGATGCCACGCACTGTGCAGTCTGCACTGGCAGTGTGAGAGGTTTGGGATGATCCTGACTTGCTGTGAGCAAGCACTTCTTTGGTATTTATCCGTCTGAGACTCTCCAATGTAAGCCCCTGCTGTGTGGATCTCCCAGTGCAGGCTCCCACCTTGGACCAAACCTGCACCCTCAGACATGTCCAGAGAAAATACTGATTCTGGAGAGGGCTGTTTTTTGCCCTGGATCTGTTCAGAGGTCAAAGAGATACACAGATGTGGTATTTCCCAGGAGCAGGCTGATGGTGCCAAGGGCTGCCCAACCTGCTGCTACTGCAGCTTGTGAAGTTTGCATTTGATACTTGCCATCATTTGGATCCACTGAGCCATGCAGGGGGCAATCTGAGGAATGATATGCTGTGTTAGAGACTTCAAAGGTCCTAAAGAGCTGATGTTCTACAGACATCCAAACCTTCCCCACCATTCCTCAGGCTGAAAGGCCAGATGGGCTACTCTGAGCATATAGGCTTTGGATAAAAATCTAAAAGCAAAAAAAAGAAAAGAAAAAAAAAATCATTAAAGCTTGGAAATTCTTAAAGTGTCTTTCTATTAACACTATAATCACTCTCTTTCATTGCCAGAAATCAGTTTTACAGATACTTCTACCGTGCTCATACAGCTTTTTTCCAACTTTAAAGAAATAAGAATGAATTACAGGGGAAAGAAAGAGCCGAAGCAGCCATAGTTAAGCAACTGTAGCTTCTTCAGGATTGTCTCTTTTCTCTGCTGCTGTCACACACAATTAACGTTTGTAAGTAAAATTAGGTCAGTATTTGTTACACTGTTTTGGGGTAAAGTGTCTGGTAACTGTCTATTAGAAATATGCATTTGAAATAAAAAAACAAGTGACAGTATTACAGTTATAGCACAAGTCTGACAGACAGGCCAAAGTACTTACAGATTGTAGCCCAAATGGTCTCAGCTTTTAAATACGTGCACCAATTTTGAGTACTCCCATGAAACAACATAGAATAGGTTATCAGTGCTGCTCGCTAACCCAACAATCTTTGCCAGTAATTTTAAAAACCATGTTGTGTGTTAATTTGGCACCAAAATTCATGTGACACCTTTAAAATTCAGTTTCCTGTTTTGCAATTTAAAGAGACATTTATACTCCATAGAGTATTGGGAAAATGAAGTCATTAACTTTTTAATGTGTTGATAACCTCATACCTATATAAAAAGGAGAGGAAAAAAAAGTCAGTTCTGCTCAGGTCCTGTCCTGCTGCCTTATAAGATCCAGATAAACCAATAATAGTTCAGTCCAAGCCAACAATAAGCAGTAACAAAAGTTACATTTTTTCTTCCAAAATGAAAAATATCATAAATTGGTGTTTTCAATGGAATTGAGAGAGCTACTTTTGAAAACAATTCATCAGTATAATATGTAGCAGATAAATGCAACCCTTTCCCTTGGAATTCACTCAGGGACCCAAACTCTTATTTTGTTTGGTTTTTTCCTATAGAAAAATAAGACACGCAAAAGTATACAACAGTATAAAATTAAGTTATGGAAATTCACAGCAAATGCCTTTCCTGAAATAACATTCTGGGGTTTTTTTTGTATTGGAAACTTTGTAAAATTAAAACACAAAGACTCCACAGCTTCCTTATCTTTCAATTTCCCCTTTCCAACCAAAAAACACAAAAGAAAAAGAACACAGAGATAAAATGAAGTCATAGAATAAGGAAAAAAGCAACTAAAAATAAGAACATATATCCACTCTGCTTTGAGCCAGCTTAGCTCAATTTACCTGCTTGGAATTGTGCATACTTTAGAGGAGGTGGAGAAGTATGACCTCCTTGCTTTGAATAGGCTGTGCAATGACCATTTTACAATTTAGTCTTCTTCTCTTATGTATTCAATCTGCTATTTCCTTTCTATCCATTATGATGATGTATATTAGAGAGTAATGAGAAAGACACAGACCTCACAGTCTGGCTTTCTGTTTTGATTTGAGTTCATTCAGCAAGGCTTTGTTTTCTCTCCGTGGCTTTTCCTGCCTCCTTGGCTGGCTCTGCACCGCCTTCGAAACACAGACCATGCTTCATTTAGCAGCGACCTTGATCTGCAGTTGTCAGAGCGGGTACAGTGTGCCTGGTGTCTGATGGGTCCCTATTTTGTTGTTTTTACTGTTGTCTAAATATTGTGACAGAGAAAATCTTCCTACAATAGTGGATGCCTACAGTCAAGCTTGAAGTTTTCAGCAGGTGGGAATATGGAGCACGCTCTTGGCTTAGCCTGGCTGCCTGGCCAAACATCACAAGGCTGCTGGCTAGCAGAGAGGCTGCAGAGAGCTGGTGAGTAGCCAGGGGGGAGCTGGTTGTACACAGCACTGCCAGTTCTTGTAGGCTAGTCCAGAGTCACTGAAGCATACCTGTAATGTGGGACAGGTACCTGGAAAACATAACATGACAGTGGCTATGAGAAGAATAAAGAATAGATAGGAGGAAGGAGGTGGGGTCAGTACACATCCTTCAGGTTTAGACAGATTCCTTCACCGGCTGATTTCTCAATAAAAATGGCTGGATAGCTATTTCTTACCAAAGATGGATACTAGTTTTAATGCCAGTCCTAAAGCTAGGCTGCAGATATCAGGCAGCCTTTCCTTATAACTGTGTCTCCTGCAGAGCCCAGGGCCATAGCACAACAGGGAGCAGACAGGCTTTCCTGCAGTTAAATGCATACAAATGCTATTGAAACTGGTGGTAGTTGCTCACGTTGATGAGTAGACAACAATGAGCTGGAACCATGAGTTGGAATCTCAGTTCTCCACACAGGGAATCTGTGGCAAGGTTTCCCAAAAGCTGGTGTTTCATACTCATCATTTGGACCTCCTGTTATTCACAATAGCCACCAACTTGATAAGACATTGGCAGAGCTGTTCTAAAGGTCTCATTGCAGCCTGTAGTTGCACAAAGAACATCACTTTCCCTTTACCAGTAAATGACATACAGGTTGCTGTGCCATAAACCTGGCAAGCAACTGCTCATCCCAAGGAAAGCTCAATCGCTGATGGAGGATACAATAACCATTCCAGCTTAGCCTGCTCGCCCAGCTTCCAGGCTAAATAAAGATGGTGACACCACCCTCCACTCTGTTGGATGTCTCCCATTCCTCTGGTATTCAATTTCAGCTTTATCCCTACTTCCAGAACTGATAAGTGAAATATCATTCCTCATATCTGATCCAAAAATTTTCTGGAAGCTCTCTATCCCAACTGAATCTCATGGTAACTTTGGAGCCTCCAGATTCCGGCTGCCGGGGTTCCACAAAGATGCTGTAAAAGAAACAAGGCCACTCGACCTCTAAGAATCTTTTGTGGCTAGAACAAATGTTGGGGAAGAGGAGAAGAGAAGGAAATCATGGCTTTCTTTCATGCAGAAGACTTCTGAATTGCTTACCAAAAACGGACTGCAGAACCAACATTTCATTTGTATTTGTTACGCTTCTGATTTAAAAGCAGCACTTGGTTGAAGCTGTTATGGTGTACAATCTGACAGCTATCATGTATTTTTAGAAAAAGGAAGAAATCCAGAATAAGAAAACAGGGGAGGATGAGGTCATTCACCAAGGTCAAGCAGAAGAAAAGAACCCCTGTTACTATTTGAGGAGCAAAGCCCTGTCTGGATTTTGAGGGGCTGCTGATTCCTCCTGGAACGGTCCCATAGGCGGGTGAGTGACTGAAATTTCCAGAATTAGTTGCATATTTTGCTATCTGCTCTGCTCTGTTTCTGAAGAACTGGCCTTCCTACAAGAATTTTGTAGAATTTTTTTGGTTTTGACCACTTAATTTCTCTTACGAATGGAAAAAAAAAGGAGAAAAACACCTGTGCATTTAGATTATATTTAGCAGCCAACAAGAAATATAAAGACCTCTTTACATATATGTAACAATCAAAAAGTCAAAATCTACATTGGCCTACCTTCAAATTACTTGATTTTATTTTGTGTAATTATGCAAAATTACTTATGCTTCTCTTACTTTTTTCCCCCTCAAGACAGTTCAAAAAAGGCTCTTGTTTTGTAGCCCACTTGTTTTGTAGTCACTGCTATGAAATCTTTTCACAAAAACCATTTTCTTGAGAGTCTGTAAGACTGAGAGAACATAAATGCATGCATGGAGAGGGAATACTAGAGTAAAGCAAGAGCTGTTTGGTGCAAAGTTTTTAAAGACATTATTCCTGGAACTTTTTAAAGCCATTATTCCTGAATTCTATAATTTCTTGCTTTTACAGCTAGCTCAAAAAGTGTGAAAAAGATCATGGAGTCAAAAAAATGAGCTACTGTGGTGTATGTTCCAAGCCATAAAACACCATCTAGTCTTTGTAATATTAAAAATAGAATAAATGGGTGAAAACATCTACATAAAATCTAAAAACATTGATGCAACCCAGACAGATGACCTGGTGCTATCAGAAGAGGCTACTTCTTTTCAAATACCCTGCCTATATCTTTTGATGGCAAAAAAGGACTGAATAAAAACTGAATAGAAATTGAACTGACGTGAGCCAGTCAATACATGCCAGCTGCACTCAGAGGAAGGTGAGACCCTTGTTTAGCAGCAAGATGAAGAGAGTGCAGAGGGTTGTCTAACAGTTCTTGTTAAAACCTGTAATTATTTTTCCTAATTTATACCTCATACTGGAAGCCATTCAACAGGTGCAGAATCTTGGGCATGTTTAAGAAAACAACTGAGGATATGCCATATGAATTTCAGCTTGAATATTCTAATTTTTGTAAACTTAATGTGGTGTATTGATTTTGTTTTTAAATTTAATTTTAAAATTTATTTTTATTTAGTTTTATTATTCATAAGGTTTAAGGAGAAACCTTCTGAATTTCTATCCCACAGTAAGCTCCCTATTTATGCTTAAATTGTGCTGGGTAAGACGGCAAAATCAAATTGGTCAGCCAGAATATTGCATTAGCATTAGACTGAAAGACAGAAAACACAAATTTAATTGCTGGTTCAGATTAGTAGGCATGTTTTACGTACTGTCATTTATTAGTATGTAAAGTAACTCATCTGAAAATGTATATCAGGAGCAGGATTTGGAGTTGAAGCCTCACTCAGTGATTTTCAAAAGCATAAAAATGGAGCAAGCTCACAAGCAGCTGTTGAAAGCAATGTAAACTTGAAGGGATAGAAGCAAATCTTGCAGAATGTGCTATAGACAGCATTCTGCCAGCAAGGGAGAGCACAGGTGGTGTGGAAAGAATATTTCGGCCTTCTTCTGAGAGAGAGACTGTAACAAGAATGAGAGGCATACAAACTTTGGGTTACCAGTAAGACTTTTCAAAGATTTTTAGAAAAATAATGAGAGGATGTTTATTCCACAGCAGAGATGGAGGGAGCCCTGCCCAGTATTGCCAGCCAGAGCATTCACCTCAGCGCTGACAGCAGCAGATCAGGGAGGTGAATATAAGGCAGTTGCTCCAATCAGTGTTCTCTCCCCAGTCTGTATGAATTACTATTAATAAAACATGAAATGCCTTCAAGAATAGTATAGCCAAGAGCCTAGTGTCAAGTTGAAGCTTGTTCATTCTCATAAAAAGAGCTGATTTAGAAGAAATGGCATTTTCTAGCAAGAACACATTATAGAAGACCTCTCAGCCAGCTTTGTTTTAAACACAACACAGTCTGTGAAAATGGAAGAAGAAATGATCTTATCAGAAGAACCAAAATCAAAATGTCTCTTTCCAAGACCAGACTTAATGGTTATAATTTAACTGATATCAGCACATTTCAGATTAGATCTGCAGAACTGAACAGTTTCATTCTTTAAAAATAACAATAGACAGGAAAAGCCTGTTTGATTTCCATCAGCTTTCATATTGACGTTTTCCTCTGAGCACATCTCTTCAGCTTTGTCCCTTGGTTTCTCTGTTTCTTGTTTTACCCTTTTCTGTCTACAGTTTCTGTCTACGGAATGATCTTTTTTTGATGATAACTTTATTACTCCATTTGTGCAGTGCTTAACTCAGTAACCCAGATTTCATCACTAGCAACAAATAAGAAATATATGTATGTCTTGGCAATGCTCTGTCTGGGCAGACACTGTAAGAATGGAACTTCATTGTATACATCTGCCGCTTCTTGCCCTTAACTTAGTTCTATTCTCTGCCAATGCTCTACCTCCTCTTCTATCTTCTAAGACTTCTTAGTTACCATCACGGTAAATACTGCTGACTTTGTGACTGCAATCTGACAGAGACTTGTGAAGATACGTTGATTTTATGACACTGTCTGGTGGCATGCCCTCGGGCAGAGGGGACCCAGCCTCCTTCCTGCAGATGTCCCTGGGAGGGAAGTGCCTTGGCAGGGTAAAATGCGAAAGGTGTGCTCACTGGCTGGCTCCTCACTGGAGGAGGCACATCCAGACAAGCCCGATGTGCTGGCTAGCAGTGCCTGAGGGCAAAGAAATTGAGAGGGACCTTCTGTATGGGTTCCAGCAGCTTTATTCACAGTAAAGGGTCCAGTGACAAAAGGCAGGGGACAGGACTGCACAGGAAATTTTATACTGGGGTAGAATGGGGCGGAGAAAAGGGGAACAACCAATAGGGTACAATCGAAGAGGAGGATACAACATCAACCTATAGGAAGAACAGGGAGGCAGGAGTTACAACTAGGAGCTAACAGGGAGCCGAACCAAAGAGAACTTTCTAGAATGGGGGGATGCAGCTTGGACTTAGGTGCTGCCCAGGAGGATGCGACTTAAACCTCTGAACTGCCCACTGACCCACCTTCGGCCTCACTATCCTGAGTAGGGAAATCCACCCACTGGATGGCGGGGATCTGGTGGGCATTTGATTGCCACAGCTCAGAAGTGGGCTGGGTCACCGCAACAATTTTATCTGTGTCAGGAAAAACGACATGGAGCACCAAGTCACCAGAAACAAGGACCTATGAAGGACTGAACCCTTACAGCTGGCCTGAGCTTGATCATGCTCAGAGATCAAAAGCAGATAAAGAATCTGCCTGTTGGCATAAGAACAGGTCCAGATGCTTGGATCAAGAAAGAAGGGGCACCATAGGTTGAAGCAGTCTATCTGGAGACGGGTTATAGTAGCTGTTAGGAAAAAAGCTAAGATTTCAACTTCTGCTTGGTATGAATCAGACAAAAATGCTGTCGGAAGAGATCTGGAATCCTACAACTTGCTTTGATTCTTGTCTTTTTTGTCATGTGAATACTTCTTAGCTGTCAAGTATAATTGAATTTCTCCCTAGGAGGCAGATTCTATTTTATCAAAACCAGCTAACCTTTTCTGTAATTTTTGCACAATGCAAAAATTCATACAATGGTGGCAGCTGAACCAATTTTGCAGAGTTGGAGAAGCTATACAAAAGTAAATCATCGTGTTTTGTTTTTATTATACAATCCTCTGTTAGCTTTACTCATGAATTTCAGCCCCAGAAGTGCCAAATCCTAACCTCATCTAGAACCGTATAATTCACATGAAGTCTGTAATAATAGCCTAACTTTAAAGCCCAGCTCATTTTGTCAGAAAACCAGTTTCCAGACTTACGATTTACATAGTTGCCCTATTTCAGTTCCTTCCAATGCCATTAGATTTGTGTCTCAGGTTGCACTTCAAAAAAGAAACATAACGTAAGAATGACTCAGTATCTTTCACTGTCTCCAGAAATGTGAAAGATCGTGAAGAAAGTATAAGACATTTTTTCACAGGCAATTATAAAACGTGTTTAGCAAGTTTGGGCTTGCATGGTCTGTGTAGTAAAACTTGGTAATGTGCTAAAAATGTGTGGGAGTGTGCCTCCTTTGTCAGTCTCTGTATTTGTTTGAGGGGTGCTAATGGTAGGATGGGGTCAGAAGTGGAGAAGCTTCCTCCCACCTACTTGTCTTTACAGTTCTCCAGGGATATGGATCTGCTTAGGGGCCTAAACCCTACGGAACAAATACGTTACTCATTACAGATCTGGCAGGGAATATGCTGGAGATTGCAGGTTTTGGCCACACAGTTGCAAGCAACACCCAGATACTAACTTCAGCAGTTATTCTTTTTTTTTAGTTTATTCTTTGATACTTTTGTCAAAAGTATCCAAGACATGAATAAACCCACTTTTATTCTACATGCCATCAAACTGTGTCTGATCCTAGTGGCACAAAAATACACAAGCATTATCTCCCTTCCATCACATCCATATGGAGAGATTAATCACTCTACTGGTCTTAATGATTACCTAGGACTGAAAGCTGTGAGGCTTGTAACACCAGCTCTGAGAGTGCCTCAAGCTGACAGCCATCTCCTTCTTCTGTACTCACATGCCCTCATGGCAATATCTGAGCTCTAAATACACTCCCCAGGGGACTAAACAGAGCCTGTTCTTCCCCTTTCCACTTTGCCAGCTGAAGACAGAACCCCAAACTTAGCTGTTGCTTCCAGTTCCCTGCAGAACACTTGATGTTTTGAGGATGGAAATTCTGTTTTATGAAAGGCCATTGGATTTCAACTTTTTTTTTTTTTTTTTGATTACAGTTTGGAACAGATGCTCCAAAATTTGAAATTCCTTATGTGGTGGAGGCAAGAGAAGCCAATAAATAAAAGATCACTTCCATTACAATGTGCAATATGAGTAATTACCTCTACCTCCTACTTAGGCAAAAAGGTGTTTAATGTCAAGCATTTAATTTTGTAAGTGTAGAGCATTAATTTTGACATTTTTCAGGACCCATACCTGTTTTAGTGAAAGAAACTATGGTTGGAGTGGTCACGATAACAGGAAGCAGCTCTCTTTTGCCAAATGGCTCTATCAAAGCTTTCTCAATGAGTGCTGGTTGTGTCACTTGGTAGTCTTGTTTTTGCCCTAGGCAGGAGGGAATAAACTGTGGCTCAGTCTAACACAACAATGAAAGGATACGAAGTCCCCATAAAGCTCCTTCAGAGCCATTACAGCAGTAACAGAAAAGAGAGCAAACCCTTCGTTCTTCACCCAAATGAGCGAAAAGGCCTTCCCTTTTGGAGAAGAAAGGGGCAGACACCTGGTTCTGTTCTCTCTTTGAAGTGCCATAGTAAGAAATGATCTGAAACAAGAAAATAAGTATTCTGAATCTAATGAAAAATCATATCAGCTTCTTTCTGTGGAAACCAGAAAAGCATTTTATGACATAATACTAAAAATACTTCGTCAGTTTTCTCTGGAAGTAACACCAACCACTACTCAAAGGCTCTCTCTAGTCCAAACCAAGGCTTTTTTCTGTTTTTATCATTAATTTTTAGAGCTGCAATAAAAACATGAAAGATGCTCATTTTCAGGATGAACTGGAATGACTCCTAGAGGGTTTAATTGGTGATAACTTGTGCTGCAAGCTCATGCTTGAAACAGTGTTTATAAATATCCCACTTAATGGAAAAAAAAGTTATGAGTGATGATAGAAATCTGTCTGGCAAAAAAAAAATGCTATTTGCCAGCAAGTACAGATTCTCAGTACAACTGCAATGTGGGTCCAGCTGTGTTAAAAATCCATATATTAAAGATCATTAAAATATTATAAATTACCACTCAAAATGGTTTGCTCCAGAGGTAGCCTTCTGAGTCAACTGCTACTGAAGCTCCTTTAAACTTATTTCTTAAGGGCACTGATTTTCTCTCCTAATAAAAGGGCAAAGACAGTACCTGGGATGAAAATGTCATCAAAAGAGCACTTGCAGCTGATCCATGGACAGTCTAATATGACTTCAATGGAGAAATCTTAACTTTCCCACACATTCACAGGTCTGCCTACTAGAGCAAGGTTACACAGTGTAGAGCTGTTAATTCCTACCAGGACTGTGCCTCCAGGGGAATTTAAATTTATTCTGGTTTATTCACTTCTAGCTTTCTCACACGTATGTATAAATATGTGTACATATCTACACACATTGAATGAAAGAGGAGCTAGTACTAACTGAAACATATCTGCCACGTCTGTCAGCAGCTGTAACAAGAGTCAACTGCAGCTGAATAACAAAAAGGGATGAAAAATTCTCTCATGGCAAGCAGCAGTTTTGCAGGACATTTGATAAGCAATATTATGCACTATAAACCACAGTCAAACAGAAACAATCGGTTTGATGACACATACCACATCTGGATCATAGGGAACTTGACAGTGTTTTTGCCTTGAGCCATAGCCATGTCAGCTTTAATGTGACATTTAGCATATTTAACCATGAACATATGACACATCTTTAGAAATCCTTATTGTCTAAATAGCTTATTTTTACATGCATAATTGTCAACAACAGTAAATAAAACTCAGTGTGAAGTGACATTTCATAAGACCTTATCAGTTTTGTCCTGTGGCATTAGTCTAGCCTATGTTACAGATCATGAGGCATATCCTAGATGGTATTTCTAAAGTCCTGCACATTGGCATTATCTTTAATATTCAATGCTAACTGTAACAAGGAATGTGAACTTTTCCAGAAATTTCTGTCCTTTCTTTTCCTTTCTATTTTCCAGTCCTTTGGACAGAGAGTTACTGTGTAAAATCCCTGTGACTGCCGTAACTTATGGCCAAGAGCAGGGGATCATGGCTTGGAAAAAATCAGTAGCTGCATACAATATCATTGCAGTGTGCAGGAGTAGCTGGACAGTGTATCTGGTGATGCTTATATCTCTAACTCTGGAGCCCACAATTTGACATAAACCATTTTTAAAGTTAATTCATCACATTTAGAGACTAAACTGGGTTCTCTGAAGAGATTAGAAAATGCTATTTTTTTTAATAGTTTGTAGTGACATTGGTTCTAAACTTAAAACAAAATGTGAAGCTTCCAAGGTATTAAACCTCAAACTGTGCTGATAAAAGATGTAATTGCCATGTATTTGGTTTTAGCATAGTGATATTCCTGTTTATCAGTCTTCCCTGTTTGTTCATGATGTACTACTCCATAGAAAATCATACTTCCCATATAATTATCTTGCTAAGGAATAGTATGAAAGCATCAAGTCCAGACTGGGAAGATTCTGAGAAAAAGTTAAAGGAAACCTGTTTCTTTCTTTGCTGTTTATCTTGGTAGGATTCTGATATCAGTCTTCAGTCTTGGAACATCCAATGTATATGGGTGATTCCTCCTCAACACGGCTCTGTGACTAAAACTCATATGACATTTTATAAAAACTTAATATTGCCAATTCTATTTCTAGGTACAGATTTCATATGAAAACATTTCCCATCCTTAGATCTGTAATGTTATAGAAAACAGAAATAAGGTATTATTGTCCACTCACACACACACACACACATATTTTTAAATAGATATATTTTTACATATATATATATGTTTAATATAAATGTGTGTGTATATAGATATTTTTGCATATACATGGACACACATAGGTAAGAGCAGAAACTATTATTTATTTCTGACAGTATGAGCCAAAATTGAGCTAAGTTAACATTCAAAATCAAGAAAGATGATGAAATTGCATGGCATATACACTTACATTTTCTAATTGAAATTCTGAGCATTGAGGTGCAGCTTTCAGAACCTTTTAGGACTGAGCCATTTGACATATGTCAGCTCTGTGACTGATATTTTAAAGCTTAATTATGCCTTTTAGGAAGACTGATCATTTTGGCAATTGTCATCAGAACTGAAAGTAGTAATACATATTTCTACAGAGTGTATTGGTACTCAGGACCTGGCAAAGGCAGAGGAAGAAGCTCTCCTCAATTTCTCACTAAAATGAGCTATATCTCCATTAGAAATACAAGTGCTTAAGCCAGCAAAGAATGTAGTGATATAGATTCAGGGATCTACGTCTTCTTAATGAAAAGCATACTTGGTCACATAGGCTGAATTTTATGTAAACTAAGAAGATACATAAGGGGGAATGTATGTGAAAACCTCTATACGGGGAAGCTGTTTAGTGGACACCTTTGACAGAGCTGTTGTTGCAATATGCACCATTCTTTGATGCAGATACCCACAAAAACAAATGGATAGCAACAACAAATATCTTGTCATCCTTATGCCTATGGTGTGGTCTGCATTAAAAATGAAGTACTACTACACAGAATTTATTGTTATGGAGACTAAAATTCTTGCCTGTAACTATGGGATAGAATAGCAGGATAACATGCATAGGAGTAGCAGTAGCAGCTGATAAAAGTGTTAACATACTGATATTGTCAAGATTGTCTCTGTGTGGCTTGGAATTTCTTCATCTTTCTATAAATCCACTGGTTGAAATACCTTAAACACACATGATTTCATACAGAATTATTTATCTGATATCCTGCCAAAACTTCATCTGCTGTTACATCTGCTGTTTCTTTTTTCATTTAGTCACAGGAAGTTTTGTTAGATTTCTTCTGCCATGTGATCTTATCATCAATGACCAGATGATGACCCCTTTGTTCACAGACTTCGGTTTGCTCTTTGCTGTTCCTTCTCTTTAGATCGGCAGAGCCTCTGGAGTCCAGCTTCACAAAGAAGACAGCAAAAGTGGTAATTATTAGTTACTCACATTTTTAAATTAATATCTGCATTCTGCCTTCTTCTTCTCAAACTTGTTTATATACACGAGGTGGATTAGGAATTGTTGGATGGTCACATCCAGAGAGTTGTGATCAAAGGCTCAGTGTCAGTGCATCAGTGATGAGTAGTGTCCCTCAAGGGTCTCTATTGGGATCAGTGTTATCTTCAACAATGACACAGACAGAGGCATCAAGTGCATCCTCAGCAGATTTGCAGATGTAACCAAGATGAGTGGTGCTGTTGACTCACCTGAAGGATGGGATGCCATCCAGAAGGACCTAGACAGTCTTGTGAAGTGGGCACAGGGGAATCTTATGTGGTTTAACAAGACTAAATGACTGTCACACCTGGGTTGGGGCAACCTCTGGTGCTAACACAGTCTCAGGGATGAATGGATGAGGAGCAGCTCTGATGAGAAAGACTTGGGAGAGCTGTTGGATGAGAGGCTAGACTTGATCCAGCAGTGTGCACTGGCAGCCCAGAAAGCCAAACGTGTCCTGGGCTGCACCAAAAACAGCACAGGCAGCAGGGCAAGGGAGGGGATTCTGCCCCTCTGCCCTGGTGAGAACCCACTTGGAACACTGCATCCAGCTCTGGGGTCCCAGCACAGGAAGGACAATGATGGTTAGAGTGAGTCCAGAGGGGGGACACCAAGTTGAGAGGGATGGAGCACCTATCCTATAGAGAAAGGCTGAGAGAACTGGGATTGTTCAGCCTGGGAAAGAGAAGGCTTTGGGGTGAGCTAATTGTGGCCTTCCAATACCTGAAAGGAACTTACAGTAAAGATAGCTTAAGGGTATTCATTTACAAGTGCAGGTAGTGACAGGAAAAGGGGGAATGGCTTCAAGCTGACAGTAGGTTTAGATTAATATTAAGAAAAAATTCTTTATTGTGAGGGTGGTGAGGCATTGGAACGGGTTGCCCAGAGAAGCTGTGGATATCCCATCCCTGGCAGTGTTCTAGGCCAGCTTGGATGGGGCTCTGAGCAACCTGGTCTACTTGAAAGTGTCCCTGCCCATGGCAGGAGTCTTGGCAGTAGATGGCCTTCAAGGTCCATTTTAAACCCAAACCATTCTTTGATTCTATAATTCTATGATAGAGATCTTTGGAATAAACTCTGTAACCTGCATCTATCTAAGCAGTTCTGACCAGTAATTCCGGGCTTTTTGAAGGAGCGGAGCTAAAATGAGGCAACAGGTCTGTGGAAGAGGCAAGGCTTGATGATGATGATAACGTATCCTGACCTGATGAAAAGGGTTTTTTTGTGTAGCATACAGAGGAGAAAACAATTCCACTAAGTAAGTCTATTTCCTCTGTTATTCTTGAACTAGATGACCAGATATCTGTGGTACACATCAATTTTACAAACAGGTTGGTACTATATAAACACTATTGCTTTAAAAGTGCCTGATACATTTCACAGTTCTAAAGTGTTCTGAAGTTTGATTTACTTGTTTTTTGTTCATTAATGAAACACATAGACAAGTTTTGATTAATAAAAAACTAGAGATTTCCCAGGCACAGTTTTGTGCTAAAACTGAACTTAAATAAAAAGAACTGAGATTTCTTATATGGTTTGATGTCTTTAACATGTTTATGTTAAGAGAACCACGTATGGAAAATCAGATCTACCTGATCTAACGAAGCAAAAAAAGCAGGTTTTAATCTTTTACACAAGAATTTACAAGTTTCCAAACTGTCATCTAAAAGTGAATTTTTTTTTTTTAGTTCCATGATATACATTACCTGTAAATATGATACCTGATGCACCACTTAATAATACTTATGTGCTGGGAACAATTACTTTCCATAATAACTAATAGCAGTAGTTGATATTAAAGAAGTATATATGCTGTAAATTATTTCTGTTTTCTTCATTTAGATTTCATGGATGTTTCTTTGTGAAAGATTTCATGATAAAATTGTGAACTTCTTCAGTGTGCTAAGAGGCATCTGTGAGTTGATTGGGACTTTGCAAGACATCTGCTGAAGCAAGAGGAAGCCCCAATCATGAATGGTTAGCAAAATAAAGTTGGGATAAATGATTCCTCCAACCACATACATATATTAAAAAAAAAAAAAAAAGGAAAAAAATAGGAAGAATTGAAAATTTATTACTAGATCAAAAGGTCACAAACTGACTAAGTCAGACATTTTCAAAAAGGATAAAAGGATTTAAATCTTTTGCAAGAATAAAAACTGATGAACTAAAAGGAGAATCAAATGACGTGCTTATATGGCAGAAGACACATTTGACAGTTAGACCATTTTAGATCAAAGGAAGTTTGTGTGGGATGGAAAAAAAAAAAAGAGAGATGTAAGCAAAGTCATGCACAATGATTTGAAACCGAGCTTCTAGGAAGACAGCAGATGCTCAGGAGCACAATTAACCACAGGAGTGACAGCAACATGGAGCTTGGGACCCGATGTACCTCGGTTACTGTGCAGTCCTGCTGACAGCACTGGGGCTGCCTCCAGCTCGCAGGGGCTCAGAGTCTAACCCAGCAGGAAAAGAGTTCCAAAGCTGCAATCTGAAGAAAGGAAAACTTGACTCACTGATCTTCCCATCCCCACCGCACTGTGCTGCATTTCTCCAGGTTTACAGTGAGGATAATGATGTTTGCAAAGCAGCATAAATACAAGGACAGAAGTGGTACTTGCTGAGTGTCTCTGCCACAGTACACAGAAAAAGGCCCACAAGGAAGCATTTGGCTTTGTATTTTATGTGTGGTTTCTCCTCTGTATGCTTAGTTTGCAAGAACATCTGAGGATTTTGTTATACACCCTTTACTTTCTACTTTTTGACTAATACTAGAACTAAAGCTTATATTAATAGCTTATTTATACTACCTTTATTAACGTGTTTCAGTTATGTTCCTTAATTTGCTTTGTCCGGCTTTCCAAAAAAACGTTTGTTTTTCCATCTGGAATTATATGTTCATGAAAGAAGCGATAAAGTAATTTGCTTTTTAGAGTTAACTTGGTTTATTACATTATCTCTGTGTGCTGTATGTCTCTTTCCATAATTATATTAATTAATTTTAAACTGTTGATCTTATCAAGCTAATACAAATTAATATAAACAGTCAAACAGCAGATTTGAAAAGTGGATTAATTTAATGTAAATTTCAGGTTTGAGGTGTTTTGTCACCCTTGCTTAGCCTTAGGTTTTATTTCAATTGGTAAATCATTCTCTACAAGAGACTTCTTAATACATGTCTTTTAAAAAAGGACTGATAGTTTCTTTGAATATTCATGCAGTAATGAACTGAGAGAGGTTAATCTTTTTTTTTATCATAGAGTTTCTTTTCATCGAATACTAAGACTTGATGAAAATTTATTTTTTTACCAGAAATACTTTCTGACAAAAAATATTAAGTTTTCTCTAAGACCTGATGGAAATGCATTTTATGGGATAAAATGGTCTTACAGGAAATATTCTCAAGGGCAAGCAGTAACCTGACTAGTTTAACTAATGAAACAGTTTTTTCAAGACAGACTTGAGCCTGGAGGAAAGTATGGTTGATAATTTTTAACTTATTTAAATTGTTGGAGTTATAACTAAGCATAAAGTGTCTATGAGCATTTTTTTTATTTTCTCACATTAGTAACGTTTTCAGTATCCATCACGTTTTGTTGCAACATGTCCATAACTTCTCATTTTTATGGATAGGCATTATGGGGAATACTGTCATGAAGTCAATTTCCGGTTAAAATGACAAAAGAAATATCTTTCAACGTACCTACCACGTATTAGTCATTGAGCTGCATAAAACTGCACAAGCCCACGCTCTGACAGTAGTAAAGAATGAGGAAATTAAATTTTAAGAAAATTCCCAAACCTTTGTATAAGAAAACATTCATGTCTTAGTTTGATTCCTGTAATCTCCTCACATCTCCCTTCTTTGCTGAAAATCACACCACAAGTTTTCTTACTCTCCAGCTGCTTTGGCACTACATCTCTCTGCCTCTGAGGACCACCTCATTGACTTACTAGCTTTTACCATATGAAGCTCCTTTCCCAAATTATTTGGCTTTAGGAAGGGTCTAATTGCCCTGATTTCCTACTTTCCCATCTTTTGTCATCTTTCCTGCAGCATGAACAAAATATTGTAACCCGCCAAGGGTAAGCCAGAGCAAATAAAGTATTAATAAACAAGTCAGCACTAATAAATTGCTCCGGGCTGTTTGCAGACAGGAGCACAGCAAGCCTGAACACTGCAGAGAGTGCAGGGGCCATGGTGCCCTCCTAAAGCCCTGCTCCCATCCCCTGGCACACAGCACAGTGCCCCTGGCCCAAAACCCCCAGACTGAACCACCTGTCATAGTGTAAGATATTCTTTACCATTTTCATGAGCTGCTGAGACCAGGTGGGCTGGTGCTCCCTGCCTCCTCCCTCTGGACTATTTTCTGTTAATGGGCCCATCAAGATAAGTGGCTNAATTTCAAAATTATAAAATTTGGAGGGAGGGGATTTGCATTTTTCCATTCCAAGGGAGGCTGCTGCCTTCCTTAAGCAGACACCTGTCTTTCAAACTAAGACACCACCCAGGAGAAGCTGCTGGCTCCTACCATCAGGGGCTTCGTGGACACCAGGGTGCAGTTGCTGTACTTCATTTCTGACAAAAGGAAGCTGTTTGAGAAGAATGGGGTTTAATCGGTTTTAAATCAGTATGAATCCGTTACAAATGGAAAGTCTTGTTCAGACTGATGCAATCTCCCTCATTACATAAAAGTACATCCCTGCCTACCTTGGGGTGTTTTGTCTGTTCTCTCTCCCAGTGTAACCTGGTATCTGTGGAAATAGCAGAAAAATCAGACAATATCCTCTATTTAGAGTTGTATACGTATATACAAATATATACATGCACTTTTTATGCCTAGAACTACACACTTGTAGGATATTTCATGCATTTACTTCACAACAAGATCAGAGTTATTTTCTCTGCTTTCTGACATTTCTCACCTTTACATTAGTTAAATTCAAAATAATTGTGGTTCTGTGTATTTTACACCCTTCCCCATCACTTTTGTTTCCACTCATATGATGTAGCCATCACAATTCTGGCTGATAATTCAGCCTATTTAAGCTTTTGTTTCAGTTCTATAATTTTACATTATGGGGACAACATCAAGGAAATTAAGTAATTTTGTTATTTCATTTTTATAATTGAATTTGTCTGTACTATGGCTGAACCAGAATCCAAACTTGAGTAGGGAGGAGTAACTAATGCTTGTGAATTTAGTGTTAGAGAGAATATTTTTTGGACCATAGAATAATTTTATTCCAAGACTACTGGGTAAAATAATCTCCTTATCCCTCTGAGCAAGCAGTATCTCTCACTTCCCCTCTGACAACTGATTGTGTGATTGACTCACGCCACTGCTGTCCTGTGCTACTTCACCCACCATCCTCTGGGCAGCAGCCCCAAGTTTCCATGATTTTTTCTTTTACGGCTCTTTGAGGTGCTGCAGCATGTCCAGAGAAAGGCAACGAAGCTGGTGAAGACTCTGGAGCACAAGTCTGGCAGGAAGCATCTTAGGCTCAGGTGCTTAGGCTCAGGCTCAGGGAGACCTGATCGCTTTCTACAGCTGCCTGAAAGGAGGTTGCAGAGAGGTGCAACCTCTTCGGTCTCTTCTTTCAGCTAAGAAGTAACAGGACAAGAGCAAGTGGTCTCAAGTTGCACCTGGGGTGGTTTAGACTGGATATCAGGAAAATTTTCTTCACAGGAAGGGTTATCAGGCACTGGAACATACTGCCCAAGGGAAGTGCATGGGCATCACCATCTCTGGAGATATTTCTAGACTCAACGATCTTTCCAGGCTTTCCAGCCTAAATGATTTTATGATTCTATGATCTTCAAATATTCGCATGCTTTTAGAAGGCAAAAATTATCTTTTCATATTAGACATGTTAGAACACCTTCCTGGACTAATGGCCATTAGATTTGAAATGGAGTAGCTTGAATCAGTGATGGCAAACCTATTCAGCATCAGTTGCCAAATTTTGTTTAAAAAAGCACTGTAGCTCACGGCCAATAGTGCCCACCCAAATCTGTCAGTGCAAAACTTGGCACCGGTACAAACACTTCATGATCGTTGGCTTAGACAATGGAAAAGCCCTTTGTAATTTGAGCTGCCTGTTGAATGTGTGTGCTATACAATACTGCTAGCCATCATCCTTCTAAAGGATTATTTTTCTTTCAAAAATGCTACACTAACACAAAGAATTTAGCTAAAAAGAAGTTTGTTTCGTTTTCTACATTTTTTTTCCCACTTGTAGAGGATAAAAAAAGCTCTTAAGCTTCACAAATCAGGTAACTATTCTGTACATCCTATCTTCAGCCCAACAGTGACACTTTTCACTTTCTTCAGAAGAATATGGACAAAATTATACAGGAGCTTGTATGGAATAATTTTCCATCCATGTAAATTTCTTACTGAGCCCTATTAGTCTGAGAATACTTTATGCCTTTAAGCATGATAGTTCTCATACACTCCAAAATTATTTTTTTAGTTGACACTCATCCTTAATGAGAACAAGGATTGGCTTAAAAGATTTAATTTGCAGACAGTATTGCAAAAGACACTTCAATGGGAAGGATGTTACATTGCCTAGCAATAGATCTTTGTAGCTGAGTTCCAATTATTTGTTTATGCATTCTGAGGTCTTGTTTGTCCTTTTTGTTTTGTTTTGTTTTGTTTCGTTTTGTTTTGTTTTGAGTGTAGACACACACTAAGCTTCATTCTGCCGTTCAGTGTTTTTTTTAGTGCTTTATGACTTATCTATTTATGCATACTTGCTATTTTGGTTCCTTGTCCTCCAAGTGTATGCAGTATATTTACATTAGTGTACTGGTTGCATTTTTGACTGCTGAACCATTCACCTAAAAGCAGGATGTGAATGTAGAGGACACAGATCAAATGCAGTCCTTTTCCCTGCAGTGAAAGAAGGGCAAGGTAAAAGGATTGGCCAAATCTGCTCATGAATGTGTGCCATTCCAGAGTAGTGTGAGTCCAAAGAGACACACAGCAAGAAGGTGTGCATCACATTTAGAAACTAGTATTTTAAAAGGTTTGAACTAATGTTGAATAACACAGCAGCTGGGGCAACATAGTGAATCAAAATCAGAGCACAGCCCCTCCATTTCAAGAAAAGTGAGAAGTGTTGTCCCAGGTACAAATCATTATAGTCTGCATGATCTGGATTAATTACTTCACCTCCTTCTCATCCTTGTGCTTCTCTTCTCTCTTTTTGGCTTTCATCTTAAGATCAGTTTCCCATCAGCCCTCTCATATGTATGGCCTTGTCCCCAACCATGCCCTCCACTTGTACACTGACTGTGAAAGCCGTGGTCAGTCATGAGACACGATAAAACCTAACCACAGAGAGAAATCAAGGAACTCTGCACAGCCCTCACTGCTCTGAATTTCCACACAAGAGCAATGTCACAAATGACTTTTTGAAACCTCATCAGAAGACAAGGAACCTGCTACTAGTTGATTTAATGCCATGACAGCAAAAAAAAGTGTGCAAGAAAGCAATAAAATCTGGGAAAGGGGGCTTCAAGGGTGCTGCTATGCTGATCAGCTGTTCTGTATTCTCTTCTGAGCTGCACTACAGATTTTTGATATCAGCTCAGTTGAGGGGTGGGATTGAATGCATAATAATTTCTTTATTGTAAATTCAGACAGCTAAAAGAACAGAGCTTTCTTCTTTTTTTTTTTTTTTTTTCCCCCAAAGTACAAATACTAAACACTTGCCTTTTTAGGGGTGTGGGAACATCTACTGTTTTTCCCACAGATATCCTGCAAGGAACTAAGAAATCAAGTGGAGCAGATTTACTGCTCTTTGTTGTTAGACTCAAAGCATAATTTCGCATTTGGTTCTTAAAAGGCAACGCTTGCCTAAAGTGGTAGGAGAGCCAATATTTTAGAGATAGTTAAGACAATACAAACATTCCACACACAGTTGATTAAATGAAAAGCAACACTAAATAACACTCTATCTATAGTACATATTTCATTCATTGCGCAGACCTGGCCTGAGGCTTGTTTAAAAAAGCACCAGATGTTTCTCTAAGAAATGTATTTGTCTTTGTGTGATGACAGATGCTCTTTGAAATCACAAAGTATGTAATAGCAGAGTTTGCCATTTGAAATCAGGAAATTCAATTTGTTTTCTCAGAGGCACGACTGAAGGGCAAAGCCCAGTAAGAATTGCTGTATAAACTAATGCTTTTCAACATTTTGTACTTGTCTTGCTACTTTGAAGCTCATTTCCAACACTGTTCCAAACAGAAATGGGAAAATCAGCTTCCAAATACAAGACCTCTGCCAGTAGGTGTTTTTCCTCTGTACTTTCTTAGCATGTTGGTTTACTTAAACACTAGTTTGCCTTTTGTATTAGTCACCTCACATGATCAGTAGCCTTGGCTTTAAATTAATTAATGGAATGGCTCATAGATGAAAAATGTATTCAGTAGTAACTAATTAAATAGAAGAAATTTCTATATACTATGTAACATGACCTCTCAGTAATTCTCACAATGTTGCAAATCGAAATGATGAAATGATGGAATGCGGCAAAAGATGAATTCATGCCTAAATTTGATAGCAGACTGGTTTTCTTTCAAGGTTTTCAAAACAGAATGGCATCCAAAAGATTGCCAATATGATGAGCCTAGTATGTGGGTTCATGGCTATGTATTAATAATCCAGAGAAAGTGACAAGCAAGCAGAAATAGGAGTTTTACTGAAAATAAGTTTTCAACCAAACAAGGATCAAAAATTGTGGAGAGAAAGAAGGCCCAAATATTCCCTGTTTGGGCTTCTGTTAAAAACTCATAACTTCTGCCTCATTCATGAAAAAGTTTGTTGAGGTTCAAAACCTGGAAGGTTTTCATGACCCTTAGTTCATTAATGGTATGGGATACAAATTTTGGCAAAAACCCAGTGGTTTGGGCAACAGTTAAAGCATACATTTTAGGTCACGCATCCTTAAGAATACAAAGCAGTGTATACAGAATACTGTCTTATAATGTATATGTCCTGCAACATGTCTGAATATGCAGGACATAATTCTTGTCACATTGAGAGCAGCAGAGTTGTTTCAGGCTATTGCAATTTAAGTCTAGATTACTTTGAAGTGCCTAAGTCCAGGATTTTTACCTTTTTTTTTCAGTCTTTCAGTGGTCTCAGTGCTAAAAATTTGTTTTGGAATAAGCTCTGAAAAAACGTCCAACTCCTTTTGCTAGGAAATAATTTTTCTTGTAAGATATTTGACAACCACTGGTTTGAAGTAAAAATAGCACAAAATCCCAGTTCCTTGACATATCCTAACTTGGGTGCGAGTGTGACATATGCTAATGTGTTGGCATGAAAAATAGGTTTTTTGTATTGTGGTTTAACTACATTAATCTACAGCAGTATAAATATTCATAATTCTCTAATAAAAAAACTTATTATGGGTTTTTCCACTGCTTTGAGTGGACACAGATTAGGTACGCCTAACCCTTTTCTCACTTGTGTGACTGGGTTGTTCAATGACAATAGCCAGGAGGAGAAGAAATTCTGGGCCAAGGCTTGTTCACACAGGAAACTCAGTGTGGGTAAAACTTGGACGTACAATAAAATGCCCCTGGAAAAGGCAGTCCTGCCCTCCTTCTCCTCCACACCTCTCCCCGCCTTGTGTAAACATCCTCGTGTGTATGGCCACATGCTAAAGTAGATCCAGGAGCAGGCTGAAACCGAACTGGCACGAAGGAGGGAGGTTCATTTTTTCTGGCTGGCACAGTGAGCGTTAGGCTGTGATGTATGAGGAGGGAAGAGGAGGGCTCTGCCCTTAGGCCCTGCCGTTTGATAATACAGACAGTCTTGTGAAAACAGCTTCTTAACTTGGGCATCTTGTCTTCCTTTGTGGCAGCCCAGAATACTCCTCAGACAGTACAGGGGAGTCTGGAGCCATGCCAGACTGTTTCGGGACTCGAGACTAAAGCACAGAACTCTATGCTTGAGCCGTGTCATCGGAGAATGCTGCCCACATTGAGAGATGAAATGCAAAATAGAAAGAAAGTGTGTAATTAGCTTATCTTATCACTGGGTGAATATAGGTTTTAGATTTATGGAGATATGAGGGGAAAAAAGTTAACATGGAGGGCAAAGGGCAGTGCCCCTTCCCCTTCCTCTTTCCTCTCTCTCTCCTCCATCTTCTGCTGTGACGATGGTGATGGTTATTGGTGGAGGTAGCAGTGTCATGTTAAGAAAAGGTAGAAATTAATTGGGAAAATTTGATAAATAATTATACGTTGTGGAACTTGGTTGGTTTTCCTGAAAGAGATAAAAAGGTAAAGACCGCCTTCTCAGTCGTCACTCCTGCTGTGAATTCTGGCGGAGCGGGTCATGCGGTGCTTGCTCCAGACACTGAGATATAAGAAACAATAAACAACTTGAACACGAATCCGCAGGAGTGTCCAATCTCTTGGCTCGGGCTTGGGACTTTTTAAGATCAAGAAACAGCCATAAAAAACTCAGAGATAAACAATATTCCTTTTTGTTTCTCCCAAGCTCCTGTCCCTGTGTGCTGAAGGTGTGGCAGGCCACTCAGCTTTCAGATAGTGAGGCTGAAGTAGCTGTGGGAAGCAGCTGCTGGGCTGTGTGTCAGCCCTCTGGTTTACAGTACGCTGACCTCACTACCTTAAAAACAATAGAGCCTCCCTGCAATCCTGCACAGTAAAAATCATGTCTTTCTGTTAAGTTGACTTGGTTTAATCAAGTGCTGAATGACTACAAAAGAAGTCAAAATCTGACTCAGAGGTTCAGGTTGCAGAGCCAGTGTTGGGGAATTCCTGAATGTAACACTTCTCCAGATTTTATAATGCATACAAATAGTGGTACACTTATACCTACTTCCAGTAACAGCCTGCCATTACTGAAAAATCACGCATTTAGCTAAATTATTTTAGGAAGTAATTACTGTGTTCTTAACCCTGCAGTAACTGATACACACGAGACCACTCAACTTCTAAAAACTGTGCACTTTGTGTTCCATTCATTTATGAGCTTTGCCTTTTTTTCTAATTATTGGCAACATTTAAGAAGTCTTTCACTGTAAAATCTAAATCATCAAAATTAGATAATGTGCTATTTTTACCCACTCTTTGGTCATCACTTAGAAATATATCCTACAAACTCACATGTTCTTATGTGATATATCTGGCTTTTAAGGCAGGATTTCTCTTATCATGCAATATACTCCTGGGAGTTTCACTTACAATACAAAGAGAGACATAAGTCTGTGTGTAAGTCTTTGTGACACTGAGGCCTTACAAGTCATAATTATTACACCATGTTGTGATTTTTGCTACAAAATTTTAGATCAAGTTTTCACATATCAGACTTGAATTACATGATGCATTTTTTAATTTTTTTTGGCATCTAAGTCATTACCTCAGGGCTTGAATTACATGACCAAGCCAGTGATGGTTGCTGTGGTGCCACTCTACCTTGGTCAAGACATTTCTGCTTGTCCCTAGCAGCCTTTGCACTCCAATAAGTTGACTCTTGTTAAACCATCAGAAATCTCCACTGCCAAAAGAAAAGAAAAAAATGTGAGTTGTTTGCTCCTGTTTTAGCTTGCTGGAATGGTGTGGCACAGGATCTGGTGCAATTGCTCCTCCAGGCACTGGCATGGGGCGGGCTGGTTGTGTGGTGGACAGTCAGTGGAGGTGGAGCTATCAGGGTCACTGGATGAAACAGGAGTCTGTAAAGCCAGTGCAGAGATACAGATTTGCCCACAGCTGTTATTTTGATCAAGTAACTAAGAAAACTGTCCCTCTTCCTTGGTTTTGGCATGAGAGTTACATGCCTCATAGAATCTGTGTGAATACCACTGCCTTGTGTCTAACATCTATGGCATCTCTGAGGAGTAGGGAAGAAGACATGTAATTCCCACCAGTCCGCAAAACTCCTCTGTGAAATTTGTCCTTGAAAAATCTTGCTGGCAAAGCCTGCTGTCTGAGGCATGGGTGCAGTTTACGAAGGTTTCTGAAGTTAATGGACAAGAGCAGAGATTTGAGCCTTGGCGAATCTCTGAGAAATGTGAAATGTAATTCCAGTGAAGGTAGGATTTCTCTCTAAAGGACTTATTTTGTGCTTAAAGATAAGAATGTGCTTGCACTGCTTGCTGAACTTCAGTTTCAGTGGTAAATATTTTTTTTCCCCCTTTTTGCTCCAAGTTTCCCACAACCGCTTCAGGGCTTCAGTTTGTCATGTCCCATCAAAAGGACTCTAAGAATTTGGTCCTGAAGGAGACATCCTGGTTTATAAACCCACTTTTCCTACCACATCATAGAGTCCCTTTCATTAGTATATCCTCATCTACACATTCAAGACATTTTCTATAAATTTAGTTTTATCCTTGAAGCTTCCAAAATGTGTTACACTTTTATTGTTTTATCCTTTTGATACTATATTTAAGCAAGATAATTCTGAAAGCTCATAACAACCATCACGTAAGGCCCATCAGCATAGAACAAATACATACAAAATTGTTACCAAATGTTCTTAGTATATACTTTTCAATAAAAGAGAAACAAAAAACATGAATAGTCTGACTTCCCAACATGACCACTTAATTACTTACTTGACAAACACTGGATAATAATATGCAAATGAATTCTTTCAAGATTTTGAATTTTTATAGAGATACAAGGTGCACAAGATTTTGGTGAGTGGGTGGTCTAAGAATTTGCCTTTTGTTTAGCAGTTTTTCTTGAGATGTGAATAAGTCTCTGTTTGCTAATTGAATCAGTGCAACAGTGATATATTATCAGATAATTCCAAAGCCAAATTGGTGGGGAAAGGGACAAAACATGAATGAGCATCTTTTGCAAAAGATTGACTATTGAAAGTAGGAGCTACTGGTAATGAACTCCAGACATTGCTCTAGAAGTGATAAGAGCAGGAAATGCTTTGGGCAACATTGTTCTACAAAAATAGCTCTTTTAAAATTCACCATGGCTGGCCTGTCTTTAGCAGCATAGCTGTTGAAAGGGTTGCACAAAATTAATTGCACCATAGATGGCTCTTGACATGCTGGGCTCCTCCTTGTTTCAGATTCTACTTGGTGATCTTGTTAAGCTCCGGAACTGGAACAGCAGACTCTTTCAACAGATAACACTAAGTTCAGCTACTCTTCTCTGTAGCTCCCTGTTATCTAGCATTAATGAAAAGATTAAGAATATCAGCTTATTTTCAGTTGATGGGAAAGGCTCTGGGTTTTTTTTTAACAGTTATGAAAGGAGTGTCTGACACAATCTGGGAAAGCACTGGCATTCAAACAAGTATTCTTCTGAACCCAGACAGTTATATAAGTTTCACTGGGTGCTACTGCCAATTTACCAAAAGCTTTTTTTTTGATGTTACATATCACTTCAGTGATGTTGTAAAGACACCAAAAACTTGCTACTTCTTTTCCTGAAGACTTTATTTGTTTGGGAATGTCAGAGTCTAAACAATGTAGTTATTCATCATTAACTTTTTCCCACTCTTTGCTCTGGCATAAAGTCCCTTTCAGGCCAGACTTGTTGAGAAACTTCAAATGACGGAGAGAACAACCAGAGAGTAAACAAATGCAGAAGTTCCGTTGTCATGGAAATATTTTGAAGTCATGTCCTGAAAGCATTGCTCATACAAAGGTGTGCAGGTGTGTAAGCACAACTGTAGCTCATGCAATACAGCAATTATATAGGTCCAAGGACTTTGCTGTTGGCAAAAGAAAAGAATGAAGAGTTTCAGTTAGCAGTCCACAATTCAGGCACAGAAAATTCATAGCAGATGTTTCTTGCAAAAGCCTGTCTCTTTGGAGGGAGGTAAGACTTTTGGATAGAACCTTCTACAAAGTACCCACCACCATCTTTTCAAGGCATTTGTTTGCTGCTTGGATTAAAAAAAAAAAAAAAAATTTTTTTCCTATTACTTGTATAATTATTGACTCCTTTCAAAAACTTCTTGTGCTTTTGAAACAATCTTAGTTGGGGGGCTCAGCTCCCAACATTTGGGTTGTTCTGAAGAGAATTCTCAAGACATGAGAATTGAGGAACATTTTCCACACTTCTTTGACCACAGCTGTAGTCAATTATTATTTAATGAACAGTTCTATATTAGTAGACCGAAGGTATATGGAGTAGTTAGGGTGGCTATCTTATAGAAAGCATTTTATCTTTTTCTTTAAAATGAAGTGAAATAGCTTTATCATCAATTTGTTTAATAAATAACTTTATGGAAACACAGAAAATATCATCTTTGGAAACACCAGTGTTTGGAAAAGCATGAAAGTACATTCTGACCAGATGAAATGACGTGGCTGAGATGGACAAGGAGGTGACCTGGCCATTTTCCATTTCTCATATGCTGCCTGAAACCTATGGGTGGAATAGAATTCAAAGCTGTGCAGATTTTACTTCAACT
Organism: Platysteira castanea; assembly: GCA_013397175.1. Classification (NCBI taxonomy): domain Eukaryota; kingdom Metazoa; phylum Chordata; class Aves; order Passeriformes; genus Platysteira; species Platysteira castanea. The sequence continues at coordinate 1,035,724 of VYXC01010949.1, forward strand.
GAAATTAGAAATCCACTGGCTTGAAGGTGTCTGAGTCTTTGCAAGCCATTTTAGATCAAACATAAGAGGAACTGAGGAGAATTTCACTTGAATAATTTGATTACTCCAATGAAAATTACACAGACATTTTGAACTTTTTGGGAAAAGAGAATATTCGAGCACCTTCAGAAAATATACAGAAGTGACTAAACCAAAAATAGCACAAATCAGCAAACTATTTTTGTTTTCTTGAAGTTTCAGCATCCTAAGTAAAGTCTACCTTCTCACTTTCACCGAAGTGGGAAGCTATTTTCTCTTGCTATTTTTTCAGATGAGATTAGAGGGTTTAATTGTAAGTCTCTGATCCATCTGAAAATATTCTGTCTATCCCATTTTTTCCTGAAAGCTGGAAGGTCTCCCAGGTGGTCCTTTGTCATACTGTAAGCCCTGGGCTGATGTATTAGACACTCAGGGATGTCTAAAAGGATGCCCTATTCCTATTTGTAAGGACTTGAAGCCTTCCTGTGTTTGGAGATCTAGGACTGGTAGGAGGATGTGAATGAGCTTTGATGTCTGATCCAACCAGGTCTGTGAAACTAAGGACTCAATATTTGCATCAGTGTTTAACATTTTGAAAGCCCACTTTTAAAACCCTATGGGAGGAATTAACCAGGGGGAGTTTAACAATTCCTCTGCTCAGCTTAAGTTTTGAGTAGAGGAGAATACAAATGACAATTGCAGTTGGAAATCAAGTTTTTTTCCAATCATCTAATTCTTTGTTAATAAAAAAGGAAAAAAGGAAGTAATTTTCTCCCTTAAGATCAGTAATCTATTACTCTGATGAAAATTATGCTTCAGCTACCAGCCAGTTCCATAAATTGTGGGATCTGCTATGAAGTTTGCTGCTAATTAGCGAGCAATACCTCATAAAAGCAATTGCGTGTGAACTCTTTCCTTTAAAAACACAACCCTCAATGGGAGTTAACTTCCTTACTCTCCTTTGAAAATTCCATCCCTGGTATTTCTTATTATATTAGTAAGCAGTTATTATTCAGAAATTATTACTGGCTAATTACATTCAATAGAGAAGGCAGATAAGGAGGAAACCTCATGACTAATTACAGTAAATAGCATGCATGTCTTCTTAATGGTGGGGATACAGTGAGTTCTGCAAGAAACTCTGCTTAGGCACTGAAAAGGACACAGAAATAAGTAATTCCTTTTTCTGAAGACACGTACCCTGCTGAAAGAGCTCTTCATTTTTCACATGATTGCACTTGCATTTTGTCTGCAGCTATTCACTGCCAAAGTCCTACACTGTTGAGAGATTGTGGCTTCTGAGCACATCATTGCTCTGAGGTTGTTGCAATGACCAAAAATATCAAATTCATACTCAGACTCTTGGTAAGTACAGGAAGAAACAGCACTGCTTATATCACACAGACATCTACTGGAGTAAATGTTTTTTTCTCCCAAAACAAACATAACTGGTCAGAACTACAACATACTAAACTGCAGCAAATAGGCTCAGCCCAGTCAGGAGGACTTGAAATGTCCTAAAAAAGGTCACTGAGCCCCATGCAACACAGCAAATGGGTGCGAGTGAGCATTACACACCCTCTGAGCACGCTTTAATGCTGTTTCTCCTAATGCCTGCTCGGATATTTTTCTGATTGTTTTTGGGAATTTTTCTTGGCATGGGGCTGTGATCTATGTTGAAATGATAAAGGAGACATTGTTACAATGGATTCAGTGGCTCTGAATCATAACCCCCTGCATAATTGTTTCTGTCTTTTACTGGCAACTTGCAAACACTGAGGATGCATTTGGGTGTTTATTCTCTGTTACTGGGGTATTTACCCTGTGGTAAGCACTTTCATGGAACAAAGAGTCTGAAAAAATGGTCTCTTCAAGGGACTTTTCTGTGGTGTCTGAGGATAATAGGAAGATAAATTAATTAATATCTGCAAGTTGAAGTATTTCTACAAGCCCGTTAAGTGTTGTTATTCTATCTTTTAAAATAGTTCAAGGCAATATTGATGAATGTTGTACTAGAACATGGGAACAACCATAGGAAGTCAGATCCAAGGCTTTTGCATCTCAAAAGGCTCCTTCTTGTTGTGATCAATAGCAAATGACATTACTCAGGAGAGTATGAAAGGGAAAAGCCTCAGATTCAAAGAAATGGTGGTCATTGTCCTGTATTGTGATAGGTAAAACTGAATGACATATTCTCTATAAAGAGCTTTCTAATGCAGATCATGCAGGAACATGTGGTGTCTTCAGCAGGGGTTGAAAGAGAAGGAATCTCAGTATGGCATGCCAGACCTGCACACCAAAAAAGTATGTCTGACCTGGATTTGGATCATAAATTTAGGTATATATTTAGTGGTTTTTTCCCTCCTGAATTATTTTTGAACCTGCCACTGGAATCCACTAAAATGCTAATCCACTGAAAACTGAACTCAGACCTTTGAATTTCCAGCATCCTTTCCTAATATATGGATAATTTTGTTTCTTACTGAAGGACTGTTATCCTGGTCATAATATTAAGAAAGGAGAAGATGATGGACAGTCAGGCATGATATAAATTTATCAAAGATGTATCCTTCCTTGTTTTCTCTTCTATATATATCTTTCAAAACATCTGACTCAGGCCAAAATCATTTAAAACTAACAAAAGAGAACACTCCCTTCCACTACTACCTTGTACTCTTTGAAGGTATTCCCCAGTTGCTTAGAATAAAGGCAGGCATGAAGTGCATAAATTTTATTCTTGATTTACATGAAGAAATAATAATCTAGGTTGTAAAATATGTCAGCATCGCTGAACAAACAAATTAAAACTTGGTGCTTCCAACGATAAACTAAACTTCCCCTACATACAAGGGAGGGAAATAATTCCTTGCTAAATTAATCTTGATGCTGAATTAAATTTGAACATTTATAAACACTATGGCTACAGGATCCTGCAGGTGAAACCAAACACAACAGTCTTGATAGTCTAGTCATCAATCCTTTTAATCTAATACAGAAAGTTCTTTAACTAAGTGGATTGTTTTTCATTTGAGGACCAATGCACACGGATGAGTCTATATATCATCCACAGGGGGTCTTTTTCTTATACATGGAAAGTATCATTTATCCTTGAGCTAGAACCTGCACAATGGAGCACCCACGAAATTGTTGAGTTCCCAGTGCTGTCAAAGATGAGAATACTGTAAACTTTATCAAATATAATGGGAAGCACATCAAAATGTTTAGTACCAAGCTTGATGAAGATATGTCAGGATAAAATCCTCACATTTTTTCTCTAACTAGGTATTGAAATATTCTACTGGTGTCACTTGAGATTGAAAGTGTTACTCAGAATTTCTTAATAAAGGGGCAACATTTGACCCATAGTTTGTAACAATATGTTATACACTGTGCACATATGGAGAAAGAAATTTGTTTCTGCTAGTGCAGATCACAGCAGCAATTGACACACTGTCGTTTAGAGATCCTTTAATCCCTCTCCATTTGATCCAGAATTATTCAGCATTAAAGGTAGTATGCAACGAAGGTAAAATTAATTAATAACATTCGTGTTTGATACATAACACATTGAAGGTGCAGGTGGATCTCACTCAGTGCAAGAAACATAAAAACAGATTTTAGAAATCCAACAGTCTGCTGAGGTAGACTGATCAAATTCTGACCAAATCTCTTTTTCTCCCTACATCTGCTCGCAGTTGACATGCAAGTACATGAATTTGAAATTACATACGTGTAACTAAGAACAGAATTTGGCCCTTTAGCTGTCTCTGCACCTCTTTCATAAAATTTTATTTTTCTGAGGAAATGATTTGAATATGTTCATTTATATAGTTTTCCAACATAGCTATCTGCTCATTAGGCATCTGTGCTGCAGGGTAAGCTGTGGATCAGCAGTTAAACACGAGGTTTTAAACAGATTCCTATAAACCCTGGTTTCAAGTCCAGCACAGATGTAGAGCTGTTCATTTAATAGCTAGTATATCCCTGAGGTTTTGGTATTTAAATGGCATAATTTTCTCTTCTATGCCTCATAATCTTCATACTTCACCTCTTCATTAAATATTACTGCCAGGCCAGAATACTGAGCTTACAATTGTTTAAATTTCCTTAATTTTTTCCCACTACATCTCTTTCCTCAGAGCCTGAACTGGAGCATTCTTACAAGCTTAAATCTTGGTGGAACTTCCACCGAAACTGGTGCAGCCAATATTTGGTGGGCTGTTTTCATTCAAACTTCCTTTCGTGGCAGCTGTCACACACTTAGGAAAGCTCAAGGCACCCTTGGCCCCTTTATTAGTTCCCCCAGTTAAGACAAGGAAAAGAACCCCGGGCTTGGCTCTCTGTGAGTATTTTGCTACTACTCATTTTGCTAAACAAATTGCTCCTGACAAAAATCTTTCTGCAAATGCTCTGTTAACACTCCTTTCTCCCCTCCCCATATTGGTTCAAATACAGTGACTGGGTTACTCTTCAGAGCACCTTAAGTGCAATATAAACTGTGCTTACATTACATATTTGCAAAACAAGAATAAATTTTCATGACAATTATGCAAACTTCTGGTTTAGCTTGTGTAAATTGTGCATTCCTTATGCAACAAAAGTAGACTTTATTACATTAGGGAAAACAGGTTGAGCATTTAAAAGAAAGTATTACATATTCCATCTCAATGTAAACATATTTAAAAAAATTAAAGATGATAATGCCTGGACCCTGGGGATTAGGTGGAGGGGAAAAAACCCCACGAATGTGAAAAAAGAAGAAATTAACCTTAGATCCATTGCTGGCATCCTTAGCTTGCACATGTGTTTGGCAACCATGAAATACGTGAAATATGAGACCTGGCAGTACCATGGTGCTAGATATAGCTAGCATTAGAAATATTCTTCCAAATTATTAAAAAGTGCTCTGAAACTGCTGCAAAAACAAAGTTCCTAATCCTAAAATATACTCCTTACATTGAGCATATAAATGTATTACTAGACTTTAACACTAAAATAAATTTGGGCATATTTACATACCCAGGACTGATTATATTCCATCAAATGCAAGTATGAAATGGCTCCAGGTTGCAAAATAACTTGCAATCTTACTTTAGAAAGCTTTTTTTTCTCCGTCATAGTGCCATCATATAGACAGCGATAGCCTGTAGTGGCCAACAAAGGCTCTCTGTCACTCAAAAAGTCCTCTGTGTTTTCTCTTACCAGAATTTCTTTTTATTACATTGATCATAAGAAAGTGAGTGGGGTCAACATTCATTCACTTTTCATAATTTTTTTCCAAGTTCTAAATGGTGCTGATAAATTAGGTATACTTCTTAAGTAATTATATTACTGCAATTATTTTAAATTCATTTCAAGTTTAGATGATGTCAGTTCCTTTAGACATGTTAACCCAGACTGCGGTGATTACATGAAAGACTGAAGGGCACTTAGATGTAAACTTTCCAATCTTTATGTAGGATTTATATATACACACTTTCCCATTTGCTTTCTGCAAGTATTGTATGGTTTAAGGAGAACTGCTGCTTAAATCAAGGAAAATTAAAAGGCTGGAAAAGTGTACTGGTTGGAATGAAAATGAAGTTTGCTTAAAAAAACCCGTAAGTTGAATAACCTGAAACTGAAAAAATAGCTTTTTTAAGTGATATATATAAAAAAGCTTCTTTGACACCTTAATGGAATGATCCCTATTTTCCTTGTTGTTAGTATTATAACTAACAAAACTCAAAACCTCATTTTTTAATACTAAAACTGGAAAAACTTGAAAGGTTCAGAACTGGAGCACAGGGCTTTATTTATTTCTCTTAAAAATTAAATATCCTAATGTTATGTGGGGTTTTTGTGTCTTGGTTTTTTTTCTGTGGGCCATTCCAGCACTTTCAGTTTATGTTCTCTTTCAGAAACCAACCAAACAGAAGAGGTCGTTATTGAGATGGGCAAACTGATTCCCAGCCAGCTTTATTAAAGTGTAACTTGAGGTAGGCAAGTTAGGTGACTTCCACATTACCTTTTTACTGGTAATAGTCTACATGCACTTCAAGAATTCTTCAGCTAAAACATGCTATAGAGAGAGATCCATCATGCCACAAGGTGCTCCACATGTTCTGCAAGAAGTTAGTACAAATAACATCAAGCAAAGAGAAGCCTACACTAAACTAGGCTGACAGTTTCCACAGTCATAAATCTTCTGGATAAAGAAATACCACAAGTTCCTGATACAAAGACTGTTCAGCGTGAAATGGAAGTATGTCCCTCTGGTGCTCTCTGTAATTTTTACCTGCCCCTCCTTTGACTCGCTCACTGGGCTTTGTCTGTGTTTTGAATCCTCTGATGATTTTAGTTCACAGTCCTGTTCAGCTTGATCATTTTCTGAGAAATTACTGCAGCTGTTAATCTCTGTGATCCCTGCAAGGGAGGGTGAGAATTGTGCAAAACTAGCAGCACTTCCAGCTGTATGGCTACACTCTTGTCTTTATACAATAACGTGGTATTTTCATAAATCAAACTATGATTGTCCTTTAGGAATGTAACTCCTCTAGCTTCAGGGAATACATAAATAAATGCTCACCTGCTGAGTCTGAAATGGTAGAATTTTCTGTCTTCTGCAGTCAGTCTGCTGGGATGATGGCAACAAAATTCTCAGATCAGCAGACCACTGACTTGATGATTCTTCTTGATCCCAGAGTATGTGTTATATCCTGAAGTTGTGATATTTTGAGGGTCTGTATAAATTCCTTTAACATTCCTGTAGTGACATGATCGCCAGTACCCAACACTTTATGCGGTGACACTATTGTGGTTTTTTCCATTTTTTTGCTAAGTAAGATTTTGAATAGAACTGTGGTCATTTCCACTTGTCAGCAAGGAGAACTGCTCCTCACACTCGGCCTCTATCTGCACAGCTCAGCTCTATAAGAAGTTATTTAATGAGATCACAGTGGCAGTACTACTCTATCCCTGTGTTACAGAAGCAATACAACTGCTGTCATGTGGGTTGGCTGCCCCAGAACATCTGGGCACTGAAGAAATTATCCATGCTTTACTCAAGATTTGCTATCTAGTGAGGCCTAGATGAACACTGTTGTGCACTGCAACCCCTCTACCAAAAGCATATTTCCAGAAGTATCTGCTTGTGTTTGCAAGGAGGGTGGGCCTTCAGTTGTCTTTAAGTCTGTAAAGGCAGTTCTAAGAGGCAGTCAGTGTGCACATATTTAAACTTTCTTTTCAATATTTTCAAAAGAAGATGGGGCAATGAGCTATAGAAATGAACTGTTTCTCCTTTGTCCTAAGAGAATCTAAACATGCTCCAGGGAACAACAAAATTCTCTGTTACAGTAACAACTGTCTGTAACCCAGAAAATTCTTCCCTTTTTATAATCCTCTTTCTCTTATGCCAGTAGCAAATATGGTAGAAAGAATTTAACAGCTGATAGTGGATTCCCTATCCCAACTTTTCTTCAGAAAACTTCTTAGAGTTCTGGTTGTCACAGATCACTCAGTGCAGTGGTCCTGGTTAGCTACACCCTGGGTTTGATGAGTCTTTTCCCCTAACTGCCTTATTTTTAGAAATTTGGCTTGAGTAAGACATAATCCAAGCTAACTGTGCTCAAGCTGTCTGGAATGGTGTACATGGAAAATAAAGATTAAACTCTGAGTTTAGTGACATAAAGCTTTTGAAGCGTAGACAAGAGTGGGAATAGCAGAGTCAGAAGCTCTAGGCAGAGAGAAGCACTGAAAGGAGATGAAAGCACCATTAATGCTACACTACAACAACACTGCAGAGCTGACAGCCCAACCCACAGAAGTGCCTACACTTCTCAAATAAACTTATCTGCTCTGCCCAATTCTGTATACTTGTAGAGCTGTGAGAACTGGTGACAGACAGATGCATGCCAGAATCAACAAAACTCCAAGTGTAGCCCAATCCTCACATCCTCTCTGTTGAGAGATCAGCCTTCAAGTCTCTGTTTCTGACAGGGGGATATGCTTGTGTCAGATTGCACACAGGTATCAGGAAGAGAGACAATACTCACAAACATTATATTTGGGGTCAATAATCAGCCATTATTCTATGGATTATTGATTGTAAAAAAATAAGGGCAATTAACTCTATAAAAAGATATACAAAAAGTATCCTAAATTCCTTGTTCTGCATGTTTTGCATTTGTAAATGTCTCTAAGGCTGTAAAAACATTTCTGATGTGGGTGTCTAAAATGTTGCTAATTTCGCTGGCAAGATTCCAGAACATAATCTGTGTAAAAATAGTTGGTGGTCACTTAAATTTTAAATTTCTTACACCCTTCTGCTGGTAGTTCTTCCTGTACACCTTTCTCTTCTAGTTCCTCAGAGTGCGATTTTCAGCAGCCAGAATTTTAACTAAATCAATCAGATTTAGAGTGGCTTGAGATAATGTGGATCCTGAGAATTGGAGGAGATAATGTGGATCCTGAGAATTTTAAGAATCTTTTAAGCTTACCTAGAAACTTGGCACTGAGTTTTAAAGGCAAGTCCTCAGCAAAGAGGGCATGAAATGCATCTCTTTCTTTGTCTTAATTCAATGAGAGACTCTCAGACTCTGTGGAAACTATTAGCTTTTAAAGACCAGTCTGCCTTTAATTATACCAATAAACTGTGTAGGTCTATCTGTCTATTAGGGAAAACATTGCTGGCATTGTTTTTAATACAATGTTTTTCATTTACTTAAAGGATAGGAAAATAGAGTTAAAACCACTGTCCTTCAAACAAGACTTGGAGGAGAATGAAAAATAAGTGCTGGATTTGCCAGTGGCTAAGAATGGATTTTCAGCAGCCTGACACAAAATTTTCCTTCTTTTTCTGCCAAAATAATGCAATAAAAAGTAGAGACATAAATGAAACACATGTTAAAAGTAACAGGTCGTGGGCCACATCCTAGAATTCCTATTAGTACCCAATAAGTTGTTAAAACTGGGAGCCCTGGTCGTGGAACACTTGGATAGGAACTCACTGCAACCTTCAGGAAGACACAGACAGGATTTGGGCCTCCAAATTGGAGGAAAAGCAAGCACAAGGGTCCCACCATCAGCACACCCATAATATGTGACTCTACAGAAGCTGGAAAGAGATTTGAGTCATGTCTGCTGTCACTTGTAGTAGCTGAGGAGCCCCTGATGCAGGGACACGCTCTGAGTTTTGGGAGCCTTGTTGCTGTGCTTGTATTCTGAGGGAAGTTGGGGACCGTGTCCCCAGCTGCCCATCTCGCTCTTGGGGCTGGTTTGGGGCAGCCCCAGGCTTTGTTTGTGCAGGTGGGTGTTGCCTTGGGTTTTACTAAGCCTTCTGTTTTAACCTTGGAGTCAGATTCTTTCACACAGTTTCATGTAAATAATAGCGAGTGTTTACTCAACGGTATTTTCTGTTTTTCATTCCTTTTGTGATAAGAAAATTTTAATGAGCATCTTTTTTCTCCAGTGGGATTGAGAAGAGAGTGACATGTCCTCCAATCCCTTGTGCAGTTGGGAATTGAATAAGAATGTGAGATATGTCAATAATAAAAGTAATTCCCCTCCTTTCTGCTGAACCTGGCAGGTGTGAGAGCCTCTTTGTTGTGTCTTCCCAGACACAGGTGGGATGACTGGGAGATCAAGGGGAGAGGAGGGGAGCGAGGAGCGAGCGCTCCCCAGGAGTCTGCTATCCTATTCTCCTCTCCTAGCACAGGATAAACTTTCTGCTGCCCAGGAACCTGCCCTGCCCAGGCCTCATCCTGGAGAAATGAGCCTGTGTCTCTGCAGGTTATAAGCAGCTGCGGCTGGCTGACTTACAGCTTTTTACAGGGCAAGAGTTTTGGTGCCCTGAGCGCTCAGGACCCAGACAGTTGCAGCACAGGTTAGACTTACTGCTTTTTCTTGCTCTTCTCCAGCTTGCTATTTTCTTTGTCATTATAACTATTCCTTTTACTTCTTATGTTTCTTATATTTTCATTACATCAAAAATATTTTGCTTCACAGCAAGTTCAGGATTTTTTTGTTCAAAACTTGATTTCTCATTAACTTGGTAATTAATTCTCAAGAGTTCATACTTTTGTCTTAGGCAGAGTATGCAAATGATGTGTTGTACTAACAAGACATCTTTTCTTTCATAAAAGGTACAGTTATTAAAGGGAACATCTTGAAAGTCAAGTCCCCTGGAAGATTATTCTGTTTGACACTACTAAAAGGCAAAAGTCCCAGTTAAAATAAAATGACAGTTGTTTATATAAGCAGATCCTAGTTACTTTAATTATTGCTTTTGGCAGGATCCCAGAAGTTTAATCTTTCTTAAATCCCACAGTAATGTCTGCTGGCTAAAGGATTTAGTTACTATGAAAAAATATTCAGCCACCACCTAACCTAAATACAGCTATACACTAGGGCAGTGTTACCCAAGATAGTTTCACTTGAGTGAAATGAGAAGATTATTCTCAATTACTAATTCAGTTAGAAGACTGAGGAACATGAGATACATATAAATCTAATTTCTTTAGCATAGCAATTCAAAAAAGACTTTAGGTCTTTGAAGTTAAAAGGTCTTATTTATATTGCCTGATGTAGGTCAGTCATTGCAGAACAATTTGCTCATTTACGTTTTTTTAGGAAAGGAAACTTAGGAAAGCCAGTTTTTTAAGAACAAAAAGAATGCATTCGTAATATGGATGCAAGAGTGAAAATGGTCTGCCACGTGAGAAGGAACTATCCCAGTTCCTTTAGTGCACTAAGGAAGATTTCACTACAATTGCAATTACATTCCTTCAACTTGTTCTTGAAAGCATCATACAAAGAAAGTACTAGAAAGCTTCAGTGGGCTGTGATTTCTGGGGCTGCTGGGCTGCCTGGTGGGTGCAGCTTTAGGATGGAGAAGGCAAAGTCATTCTCTGACTAGTGCTGTTCAATATCCATGCTCATAACCAGNCGACTAGTGCTGTTCAAGCTGACTCCAATATCCATGGTCATACCCAGCACCAATGGTAAAAAGGATATTTCTGCACACTTTGGTGAGGTTTCTTTAAAGCTCTAACTCACTAGTTTGGAAATTTATTTTGACTACAGAGTTAGCTGAAATAAGTTAACTGTTCTTTTACAGGGGACAGCTTAAAGCTGTATTTGATGTTACTTTTCCATGAAGACCTTTAGCACCACCAGACCTTAACAACCTTTCTTATTCTCTTGGTCTTGTGATTCAATACCGATCCAGTAATTTAAGAAAAGCAGTGCCGTGACTCTTTTGTGTTAGCTGGTGATAAAATTCCCTTTTGTATTTTGCTGCAACTCAAGGTGGACTCTATCTCTACTTCTAGCTCTCACAACCCAAACAGAATATTTCTTTGAGAGCTTTAAGAAACAAAGATTACATGTGTATTTCACCTCTGTGTTTTATTTCTGTTAGAACAATTTTTGGGTTTTGCAAAGATGATTGAAATGTAAAAAGCAACTTAAGGTATAGTTTCATGTATTTTTAAAAGATGAATGTAAGTTCATATTGAACTTAAGAATATTATATTAAAATAAAATATGAAATTAAAAAAATCTAAATATTTCTGGAAAGATAGTAGTCTTACTGGTGAAAAATTTCACTACTGACAAATCCTTATTTTTTCAACCAAAGGTCTCAGTTAAAAAGAATCAATCAGATCCAACACTATCAGACTACCCAGTCACTCAACAGCAACTGCATGTGGCCAAGCCACATTTGCACAATTCTGCTAGCAATCAAAGCAGTTGGTCTGTATGCAGCTACAGTACACTGAGATCATGCATCACCACTAAATAAGCATTTTATTAGTTTAAAATAAAGAAGGGTGAAATCAGGAAAAAATAAGTGACTGCAAAATGTTTGACAGTGACCCTCTGTGAACAGCACTTTAATCCCAGAATTACTTAACCCACTCCCTTACTATTATAATGTTGAGAATTTTTATTCTTGGAGGAGTCCTTTTTCAGATAAGGTATAACATTTATGTACTCAGCCCTTGTGATAACCGATGAATCCTTGATAACACAGCTTTTTATAAAAAATTCAGAAAAAATAGAGAAAAGCATGATTTGAAAGCTAAGCAGTGGCTACTTAGAGCTGTCTTCTGGAATGAGTAGGTGTGGTATACAGAAAAAAGTAGATGTTGGGTGTACAAAACATGATACATTTCATAAAAACAGCCGTTTCAGCCACATCCAGAAGAAAATAACACCTGGATCAAAACATTAAGCACTTTACAGATACTGATTAGATTTTTTTACACTTTTCTATGATCTAGCATTGATTAATTCAGCCCATAAATATCTCTGTTCCAGTACGTGTTGCCTTAATGGATGCTTTTGAATCATTTTAGTGATCTCTGGCATAAGACAGTACAGAAGTAAAAAGAAAATATGTTCCACAGAAAGTCCTATGACAAGAGATCATATGCTATGTCAGAAATGATGTTGTAGATAGTGCTGACGTTCCTTTTGGTAATGTAAGAGAACAGGGGAAGTGTGTGGAGGTTAAATGGAATTAATAAAACACACCAAGCTATTTTGTGCACATTAAAAATTGAATCTACTTATCTCAAAATGACCTTTGGGCTATCGGATACAGATCTCCTGACAGCTGCAGATGTAGTCCCAGCAGTATTAGAAAAACAGAGATTTTTTCTTCCAAAGTTCAAGACCTCAGCACTGCCTAAATAGGGAGATATGCCTTCGAGCACTGAACTTTTGGTATTTTTCTGACTTAAATGCATACCAACACTTGGAGTTCATAGCATGGATTTAGTAATCCAAGGGAAAAAAAATAATTTCAGCTGTGATTACATAACAATGAACAACACAACATAATTTTACCTGGGAAACCCTGAAAATACCTGACTGCTGTTTTGTTTTTCTTTTCCATTTGGGGTGAAAATAGATCAGGGAAAGAAAATGGTGTTTTCACCACTGTCTGAAATATTTCAAAGTTAGCAATCATTTCTGATACGTGTGAAAGTGGAGATCTGTAGCAGGTAGAAACATGAATGCCTTCAACAACAGTATTATTTGGTTCCAGGCTGAGATAATGACTGTCCACCCAGGAATCCAGACAAACTGTTTCATTTAGGCCCCTGCTGAAGTCAGAGGTGTTTTCTGGCCGGGTGGCAGCCTGGACTTAAGAATATACTACTGTCCTGGTTTAAAAGACAGGTGTCTGCTTAAGGAAGGCAGCAGCCTCCCTTGGAATGGAAAAATGCAAATCCCCTCCCTCCAAATTGTATAATTTTGAAATTAAGGGGCTTTCAGGCAAAGATATGGGGTATAGGAATAACAGTTTTTTTACTAAAATAGATATTAAAAAATATATATATATACAACAAAACAGTAATACAAAGAACACTGGTTTAAGCTGGCAGTCAGGGNTCAGCAGCTCCTGAAAAAGGTAAAGAATATCTTACACTATGACAACTACAAAAGTTCCAAAGCCACCCCACGTTTCAGGGAACACCAGCTCTGCTACGATTGCAGGGGCACAGCTGCTTTCACCCAGCCACAGTGCAGGCTCCTGGATTAGTTTTGTCTTTGCTTTCACCAGATCACTTTTCAGGCAGACCAAACCCCTATCTGGTTCCAGCCACCTGAAGACTGCAGCTGGCATGGAGAAGAGCATCAGCCCTCCTGTTTTCAGGGGTGGTGCTGATTGCTGTTGAATTGATAGGTCTGCATAAGAAGAATCCAAAAGTCAATGTTCCTGAAAATGAGGATTTGAGAAGATGCCAAGGGACCAAAGATAGACCTCTTCTTTCAAGAAAAAAAGTCAGGTGAAAGATTGCTATGTCTCACTGAAGCCAGCAGGTACTTCTACAGGAGAAGTGACCAAAATTTTAGTATTCTTTACCCACCTTGACTCCCCAAAAACTAAGTTATAGAGAAGGATTGCAGTATAACGATGACCCATAATAATCACATGGTTAAAATCTCTTAAACATATGATCATCTTAGAGCTTTGAAACAAATGTCACATTGTAACGTTGTATCTACAAATCCTCCCTAACTCAGAAAATTTTTTCCTTAGTCAGCCTAAAAGAAATGCATTCTTTCATGGTTTTAAATTAAGCTTACAAAACCTAATGCTTTGAAAGTGGAAAAACCCCAAGGCATTCTTTCTAGCGGTAACTGAAGGAAAGTTTCACAACAGGGATGTGCTGTTCAGCCTCCCTTCTGGGCATGAAAATATTATTGAGAAGACTCAAGAGTGCAGTCTATTCTCTCAAAAGTACTAGGCCTAGTATTATCTTTTATTTTTTGTGGGTACAAACACCTTCCTTCAGAAGACATAAATGAGAAAAGTTTGTAAGTAACCTGATATCAAATGGAATCCTTATCTAAGGTAAGAAATGTTCTCATCATGGATTACAGTCAGATTCTGGTCTCACTGAAGTTAATAAGATTTTTATTGTTGATTTCATGTGAACTAGTTAAAAATTTTTCTAAGAAATATGCTTGACATCTGACACAACAGGAACTTCAAGGGACCTTTAACACGAAGCAAACAGAGCTTGACTTCCAGCTGGACAATTGACCCTGCTGGCCACATTCACAGTTGTAATTAGGTTCCTTTTTGCTTGTTTGGCAATAAAATGGTATAATGGGCCTTTGAAGTCTATATTTCCTTCCTGTGTTTCTGTCCAAGTCAGTAAAGACTCATGACTCTGCTCCAACCTGGTGTCTCACACCAAGCCATTGCCAGTGTGCCACACGCTCTGGTGGTCAGCACCCACCCAGCTGAGGCCCCAGGGCCCTGGACGGGGCAGCCAAAGCTGGCTGAGAGCCACTGGGCTACTAAAGTAGCTTCTTTAGTCTACTCTGGGGATGGGCAAACCACCTCTCTTTGCCTCAGCTTCCTGACAAGTTAAAGGAATAGCCTGGTGTGTGCAGCAGGCCGTGGAAACATGAGTTGTGGGGATTGAGGTGTTCTGCATTAAAACCTCAGAAGTGGACTCCAGATTCAGTCACAGGCCCTAGTCAGCCATATATTGCATGAAAAAGTCAATAAAAAAATATCTTCTGGCCCCAGAAACATTGTGCCCTGAAGAGTATAATTTAATCTACTGATCATCTAACTTTTTCTCACATTGCAGGGCATCTAACAACAAATGCTAGGTTTACAAGGAATTTTTCCTGTTTATTATCTCTCTGCTCTTGTTATTGTCTTATTATCTGCTTACCTATGATTTTATTATTCATGATTATTTGGCTTTTTATCTCAAGTGTACTTAAGCAACAAAATGGTAGGAGATACTTGTTTTCTCAGGTGAGAAACACTGGAAGCTAAAGTAGCCTTGAAACATTTTGTTGAAATCTCTTCTATTTCTGTGTATAGATGTGTATAAAGATATGTATATGATTACAAATAACTTTTATTTGCACCACTTTGGTGAGATAGAAATAAATATCTCTGGTCTTCACATGGCCCTCATATTTGTATTTTCCTATATCTAACAGTTACAAATGTATATAGCTGCTTATTAAAATGCAAATAAATTTTCTAAATACCAGTATGGTTACATATATTTAGTTTTCATATTGCAAAAAGATACAGTACTGTACAATATGGTATTAAAAGAAAACAACTAAAATGGAGTTATATTCCATCTCCATACTTTTATACTATAGAGTTATTCTTTCCAAAGGTCCTAGGGTTTGACAGTAATTTAAGGAAGTTTTAACTTTTAGTTCCTAAAGAATTAGATAAACTATAAACAGAAAATTTAAAAATTTTTTTCCAGTTTTTTTCGAATTCTTTTTGACAAATTAAACAAAAACATTGTAACCTTAATGAGTTCCTAGAATGTGGTTATTTTGAATCATAGCAGGGTGTTTACCTTAGAATATGTTCCTATTAGGTTTCTATCTTACTACATCCCTGATGTTAAAGGAACACTACAAAATTTCAAGTCACTGAAAGAATAAGATTTAAGTCTTTGTTTAGAGCTAAGAATGTTAGTGCTTCTCTGGACCAAGGTCACCATGCTTGACACTGAACCAGGTTTGCCTGAACCAGAATTCCTTTTGCCAAAACACAACATAGTAAAAACCACAAATTATTGTTTGACAAAGAGAAATTAAAAAATTATTCAGAAGATGGATTTCTAGTAAAAGTATTCCAAAGGGCATAGATTAGCCTGGGGAGTAGACTTTGCTCTGTTGCTAGAAAATGCAGGTTTTGATTACTTTACTCCTAGGCTTGAAACAAAGATTTTGTCTCAGGTCATTCTAAATTTAAAAAAGTATGGACTTTCAGTGTAGAGTTCTAAACTCTTAGTTTAAAATAAGTATCCTTCCTAGTATAGTGTAGAGCTTTCTCCTCCTTCCATGCTTTTCTTGGATTCGCTCTGTGTTGATACAAAAAGAGATGAATTTTCTGTGTGTGACAAGGAAATAATCTCAGTGCAGATCTATCCACAATTTGTAAAGCTTAGGCCTCAGTGAGAACAGGAATTCTGATCGGCAAACTTCCAAAGAAACTTTGCAATACTATGGTAAGTTAAATACTATGATACTTAAAATATAGTTATTTTATTTTTCAATTTTTGTTGTCCATTTTATTATTTAATATCATTATTTTATATTTATTAAGAAACTGATTTTCTTCAACCTTTTTTCTTCATTTTCAATGATAGAAAGAGAGCTGTCTGAAGAAGGCAAAGGAGATCACTGAGTGATTCCACAGGTGGGTCTAAAGTATATGTGGGACTTCGTAAAACATTTGGAAATAATTTCAGATAAACAGATTTAAAATTAGAAAATGTAGGACAAGTATCAATTATCTTTAGCATATCAGGACATAAAATCTTCTGCAAGCTGATTTCTTTGGAGTTCTATTGTTCAAAATAATATTTTTAAATAAAACATTTTCAGTTAAAATGTATTGGATGTCACTTCATTTCCCTATCCTCAGAGCAGGCATATCTGGTGACAAGAACACCAGTCTCACTGGCAGTGAATAAGATAAGGGAAGTTTGCAGTTCACTAAAAATATTGAAAAAGATAGATTTAATCTATTTTGAATGTAAAACACATTAAAAATACAAAGAATAAAACCCCCCAAACCAAAACCACAAAAAATCAAAAAGCAAACCAACCAAACCAAACCAAGAACATTTTTTACAAGCCAGAAAAACACTTTCAAGTATCTCCAATTTTAGCTTATTTCTTGTTGAGATGGTTTCAGAACTCATGAAAATATTTCAGTAAAAACCTATCAACCTCCTTACACAATTCAATAGTCAGAGTGCACTAAGGTTCAAATGACTTAGCTGAACCAGTTTAAAAGTTTCCCAGAAGACAGATTGGAAGCTGCAGATCTGCAGATCTTATCTTTCTCTTTCTGTGTGATTTCTAGCTGGCCACTGCTAGCTCTAACCCATAGAAGATATTAAGAAATGAAGATATTAAGAAAACCTATTTTATGCAGTTATTTTTTTTTTAGAAGAACCTGGCATTTAGCAATCATAAGCAGCAACAAAACAATATTGTGGCTTGACGCTCATGGTTGCAAAAATGATGTGATAGGAAGTGGGTGTCAAGTTCCCTTGGTGAGAAATAGGGAATAAATGAGACACTCTGAATCACCAATGAATCACTAATAGAGTTCTGCTTCTGTTTTCTGGCTTTTATTTCCAGACTCTAAAATTATGACACAGTTTTAAAATGATGGATGAAGGTGAACACTTCACAGCATTCACAAGTGTGTGATAAGGGTTAGATTGCCATTAAACTTCCTAACACTATCAAAACAGGAAATTTTAGCAACCAGAATTTATTGTTTCTTTCGGCTAATGTCAGAGTTAACGAGTGTCCAGGTTCTTTGTAGAGCAAGACAGGATGAGGGTAGAAGGACGACCTCTTCATGGCCAGCAGCAAAACCACTAAGTTCAGCAGAGTTCAGGGAGGTCTGGATTTCTCTCACAAAGTTTACAAGAACTCATGCTCTTTAAGCACACACTGTACTATATATTGTGCTGGAAAATTAACTACAGTAGTTTTACTGTGAATAAGTACATGCATTTTGATAGCCAATAAAAATAAAGTGATAAGCTAGGCTAATCTGAGCATCTGGGAGCTCCCTCAAATTTAAGACATGATGCCACAATTGAAAGTAAAAAATATCAGGCTGTTAAAGAGAATAAGAAAATTGTCTAGTTAGAATATGTGTATGTATACATGTACATGCACGAGTTCATTATCACCAGTATTAGCACTGAAATTATTTTAAACAGAAGTTTCAAAAGCATTGTCAGCGTTCAGACTGTCAGTTTTGAATGGACTGAATCACATGAATTGCAATATTTACTGTAAAGGTACACATAAACTTTATTCTGCATTCATTCTGAATTCCTGTAGGAGTTCAGTGAATAAGACTAGGTCCAGGCTCTGGTGCCTTGTCTCACCAGATGGAACCAGACAGACACCAGATCCACTGTGTCAGAAGATTTACTCTCAACTTGCTTTGTTTATTCTGTCCTATACGACAAACTGCACTCACTCAGCAAGCAGGACCAGGGAGAGCCTGGGCAAGTATTGGTAAAGCAAGTGAAGAAATTTATCCTGCAGGTTTGCCATCTGGGCATTTCTAGATGCGAGAGTGTACAGCAATGTTTGTATATTTACTGACAATTGTATTGGCTGTAGTTTTGATTTCTGCTATTAAATGATTGCATTGAATTAGCCGTGGTCTAGTGTTATAATCTAGCCATTATATGTGCCATGTGATGATTGTTGTATACATTTCAACACTCCTGAGCTCACAGTCCAGTGGAGTTACAACAAGCAAATGCTGAAGGAAAAAGCCATCAGGAATGTGTAGGACCATGGCGAAGTGACTGTAATGGCTGTGGTGAAAATGACGTGTGGCTTTAGAGAGTCACAACACTGTATGCTCTGTATTGTTTGAATTTCTACGGAGAGAAATCTCATCAGAAGAGAAGCACTGTGCTGCATGTTGGACTGATTTATATTTTTTTTTATCATCTACACTCTAATAAATGCTTTGTGAAATGTTTGTCTCTCATCAAAAGAAAATTAACAAATTCAAAACTGGTTCTGGCTGCCATTTTAGGTCAGAATAAAGAGCAGGTTTAAGTTAATGTGTGGGCTATTATCTTGGGAACAACACCACCACTACTTAAAAAAAAAATTTTGTGTTTTCTGGTGCATGTTTTAAATTATAGAAGCACATTCAACTGTGAAAGATCCATACCCTTCTCTTTCTAAGTTGAATTAAATCATATAACTTTGCTTCCAGCAAAAGCTTTCAAAGCAAGGACACAATGTTCCTAACTATTACTCTCTTCCTGTCTCATGAAATTGTAGATACATCCTGCCAACTTGGAAATCAATGTTTTTAAGTAAATCAAAGTTTTTTATGTCTTTAGTGGAACCAAGTAGCTTCTTCTTCCATACCTATTACATTGAATAGTGGTCAATAAATCTCTCTGCAGAGGTGAAAATTGAAAACCAAATCTTGCAAAATTTTTTTCCCACCTGTAAATATGTAACTGAATGTTGAGATTGTAGCCAAAAGCACAATGTAATCCACATCATGCCAGTTAATGGTGTTGTCAGTAACAATTAGGAAATTTTAACATAAGAATATGAGAAACTAGTGGCCCAATTAGACCATGATTGACTCTAAGCTTGATTTGATACAAGGTTCTTGTCCACTTTGATTTTTGCAATATCAGACTTTAGAATGAAACCTCCATAACCAGTTGGAAAACTGAAGCCCATAATTATTGGTAAAGGGCTCAACATCTCTGTGCTTGAAATTACTCACGTAAATGCAGTTGTGTTGACTCAAAGGTTGAGTAAGAAAGGTTATGGTCAACTGACTATATGTTGCCTGGGTCCTTATATATACCAGCAGCTATTCAGCACAGCTTTACATTACTCCTAGGCTTTAGCCACTCTAGACATTACATCAATGCAGCTTCACTGGATGCTTTTCATGGGCTGCTGAGCTTAGTTTTCCCAAATGTGGGTAATTCTTCCATGTGCTACAGGTACCTGCTAAA
This sequence comes from Platysteira castanea, assembly GCA_013397175.1. Lineage (NCBI taxonomy): Eukaryota > Metazoa > Chordata > Aves > Passeriformes > Platysteira > Platysteira castanea. The sequence goes on from VYXC01010949.1 coordinate 1,055,775, forward strand.
TCTTCACAGAGCAGAACCCTGATAAAAAAATTAATGCCTGTTTGTGCTGTAGCCTCTGTCTTTATTTCTATCAGTAGCAGTACCCCAGATGTTCCGAAGTATTTGAGGTCCAAGAACTATCTCACATTTACTGAGTCATATTAGAAGGTAGATTTAGGCTTGTCAAAAGAAACCTAGGTGAGTTTACCCGTGAAAAGATTGACTTTTTAAACATTTTGTCAGTCCCTTATACCCTCAGTAAAAGAGCTAGATTTCTATCCAAAAGTAACTGCAGAAGATTTTATAAATTGCCTGCGAATCCAAAAAGATGGAAATCATCTATGGTAAATGAACTGGATCCTCCTCTCCTGGTCTCCAAATATTTCTCCCTCTGTCTAGTGTCTGTAGAGGAAATGAAGGACCTGGGCTGGTGGAGTCCCCTCCACCACAGATAAATTTACCACAGGTAAGTGAAATTATAACAAGACAGCACTAAACTTAGGTTGTGATTTAGAAGAGTGATTCCTCACAAAGGTAATTGCTGAAACTGCACACAGTTAGTGGGAGTGATTGGCACCCTCTATCCCTCCATGCCTGTAGTCCATCTACATTCAGCTGGGGAGCCCATGGTTGCCCCACTCCACACTGAAGGAAAGTTACACTGACTCCAGATCAATGGTGGGAAAAATTCTGTAGGTTTTAATAAACAAACCCAAACATATGTATCCAGCGTCTACACGTTTTCAAATATAGTAAGTGCTTGTACTGACATTTAAATTTCTCAAGTTCAAAGTTTCTGCTTTCACAGAATAATCTGACCCCTCTTTAAACCAGACATAATCTCTCCTTTGTGATGTTGTGCAATTATTTTTCTCAATTTTTTTGGCTTCTACTTCCTTAGTTAAGGAGCAAAATAAAAAGTATACCTTGGGAGTTTAGGAAGTTATTAAGAAGAGAAACTTATTCAGGAAAGGAACTTCTTGTTTCTCATAGATGCCAGACTCAGACAGAAGATGTCTCTTTTTCGTCTTCCCCCGTCCCCACACACATCCCCACCCTTCCCCCCAGCTACAAAATACACTGAGTCATTATATTTATCTACAGGAATCATAACTGAACATTGTCCTTTTGTCTATCTTCTTCAAAGAAAGTCCTGTGTCTCAATACACAACCATTTCCAGACAGATGTTTTTATTTTACAGTTTCAAACTCTACAGTTTCACCTGGCCAGCTCCGCCCCAGAATTTCATCAGTGTCACAGGTGGAGATCATTTGCTATGACTTCATGTTTATTATTCTTTCTCTTTGCAAATGAGAGATAACAGATAAGCTATTATTGTCCCTGAGGGCAAACCATTTTCTCCTGTACTAGCAATGAGTCAGCAACATGTTATAATGCATGTGATCATCTCACAGCATGAAATTTCACAAAACTTTATACAGGGTGTTAGCTTGTTTGCTGTGTATTATCTATGTCTTATTGAAATAGTCCACTCAGACAGTCCTTCTGGCTTGAAAAATACTGTGACTTGATGATAGAGAAACTCACCTGCAGAAGAGTTTCTTCCTTCCTGTTATTTCTACTTTCCTTCAAGATCGACATGCAAACTTTTAAACTAAGAGTCTTAATCTGAAAACATGGAGTTACATATTTCACAGAGTGATCCTTAAATATTCATTTTGATGCTGTTTTAATTAGTACAGTTAATGTCCAGGTGAGAGAGACACACACAGGGTATTTACACCAGAGTGTAAAGTACTGCAAGGCAGCAGTGGCCATACCGATGTTTCCAGGAGAGCCTTTAGACTGTTACATGCAAAAGGAAAGCAACCTGGTGGAATTCTGTCAGTGTTATACTGCACTTGTGACCATTTACTCTCATCTTTTAAATGATTGATGGCAGTAGATTTTGGGGGGCAAAGACTGTTTCACATGACTCATATAATACAGCAAAGAAGAGGTCATCTGCCTTGTCTTCATTTTTTTTTACTATTAACTGAAGGAAGAATGAAGAAAATAAGTTTAGCCCATACTTTTTGAAGAATGCTTACATTTTGAAAAGTTGTGGTGTCTGACATTACTGTATTTCATATACCTGCCATGGGATTTATAGCTAATAAACATTAGCATTATGTGGTAAATATAGCCCTTGTACTACACTTACCCTAATACTCCATTGCACCTTTGAAAAACTGTAGGGCATGCTGGCAGCAGTGGGAGGTTAAAGTGAAAGAATAGAGATTGGAGAAGGAGATTTGGCTAGAAGGAGAGCTGTGGTAAGTCGTGGATGGGATCCTCAAGAAGTGACCTGTTGATTATACTGTGCAGATATTATGTTGCCTGGAATGCAAAAATTTAAAAAAATTACTGAGGAAAAAAAAAGAGGAGGAATGACATTTCCTGCAAACATATGAAGCAGAATACGCAGTTATTTAGGGTGGGAATTAATCTGTGAAAAGGGTTTAGTGTGAAGAGAATTACCTGCATTGGCTGCTTGTCACTGTAGTAAAAGAGCACGAAGGCAAAAAAATGGTGGCAGTAGCTGATCCCAGCCAATGCCTGCCCTCAGCTGCCAGTGGAAACATCCTGGGCTTTGCCAGGAGCTTCACTGAAAGCCTCAGACTGGTTTGCATAGGGAAATGGCAAACTTTAGTTTCTACTAATTTTCTCTTTAGCCACCTGTTGTGTTATACCTCAGGTTCCCTTCTGAGAGATGAAAGAAAACAGAGGACCTGGAAAGAATTTTTCTTAAGTTTGAGGGTTTTGGGGATTTGTCATGGGGGGCATTAATGTCAACTTTTATGGAGAGATTGTCATCGATGAAAATTTAAAAACATCTGTAAATAAGTTATTCTTATTTTCTTTTGTTTAATTCCCCCCCAAGACACTGTGTACTTGTGTCTCTTGGATACATTTGTAAAGCTTGTTGTCTTTTGATATCAGTTCCTATTCTTTATATTTCCCCTTCAGGAAAGCAAACTTCTCTTCAAATGAAGAGTCAGTCTTAAAACAACAGAAAAAAAAAGAAGCAGGTGGACCACTCATTTTAGATAAAAGGCATTATTCTTGAAAGTAATTTGGGTTGTCTGTTTCTGTTGGTCATGTCAGGACCTATTTACTTTACCTGCAGGAGCAATCTGACTGCAGTTATTTCCACACTTTGGGCTGGAACTCTATCAAAAGACAAGAGCACAGATGTGTGTATTGCAACTTGCACCTCGAACTTTGTAAGAGGCTCAACAAAGCATTGTGTGGATGTGTTTAGCTTTCAGAAAACAATGTTTATCTCTTTAAGAACAAATGTTTCAAATATTGAGAAGAATATAATTACAAAATAGCTAATGAAAATAAAATACACTCATAAACTTCCTCTTTTACTGGACGATTGTAAAGATGTGATCATAATTTCTTGGTTCTTACTCCCAAGCAAAATAATTTTTTTTTTTTGCCTTCAGTGGAGAAATTCTCCTTTAATATAAAATGCAGATTGTTACTTTCTCATTGCAATACCTAAAATATATGCCCTGATCAATGACTTGTTCCAAATAATAGTTGTGCCACTGAGAAACACATTTCTGGGATGTTTTCTTTAGTCGTGTTAGAACTTCCTCTGTGGACAGAGTCTCTTGCTTCTCATCAATCTGAAGACTCTGCAGACAAATTACCTGCCTTTCATCTTTCTGCTAGAGGGTGGAAAAAGATTACCAGAGGAAAAAAAAGGCTTAGTAAGAGTTTCTGTGTAATAGATTTGGAATGTGAGACAGATAACAATTTCAGGAAGAAAGACTTTTAAAAAAGCAGAATGGAAAGGGAAGATGAGAAGTTAAGGTATGCCTTCTATAATATTTGCCTTTAAAGTTTCTGCTTTGTTTTGTAAAATTCTTAAGTTTTTATTAATTAAAAGTACGAAATATTAAATGTACTGTTGTTACTATTAACCTTCTGGTAGGTGAAAAGTCTCAGGGAAGAGCTGTAATTTAGCTGTAGAAGAAGGAAGGGAACATATCAATCTGCTTTTCCTTTCTTTTGAAGTAAATTAGAGAAGTGTGAAATTATGGCATAGGATCTGGTTCCTCTTCCTCAACACAAGCAGGACTAGCCTTCTTATCATTTTATAATAAAGTAGAGCAGAATCTGTCTGAATGAACTGATGCCTTCGCCCAACCACCTAAAAACAGAGACTAGACAGGAGTAAGGGAATAAAGGTAGGGATTTATTTGAAGGCCTTCAAGGCACACCCTGGGGAGCCAGAGGCTGCTTCCATAGAATGGACCCAAGATGGACCCCAGGTCACGAGTTCTTGACACAGATATAGGTTTGGTCCATTTGCATATTAGCATAAATTCACTAATTAAAACTTTAGCTTTTTCCAACTTTTCCACCTCTTTCATGGTCCTAGTTTACATCTTTTGGGCCTAGGACAGCCCGAGTGTCCTTGAACAGCAAGCTCAGAGAGGCTTTGTTATGTTTATCTGGCCTAAGAGAGCAGCTAACAAGCTACAAGAAACTTTAGAGCTACACACTAAGCAGTATAGGATTTGAAAAATATAGAAATTAAAACCTAAGGCATCAGAAGTAAAAAAGAAAATCTGATAATTTTAATTTTACTTCATCCATTTCAGGGACTGCCAGACTTTGAATATGACATCTGTAGATTAAAAGTTTCAGAACTGTCGGATCTTCCCCCCTCTGACCAGGATTTTCAGCATTTGAGAACATTTGCTCACAGTGCTTGTCCTGGAGAGAGCTGCTTTATCAAAGTCTTGCAGGAAAATCTGAGAAGTATGATATGAAGTTAAATCTGATGGAGGTTGATACTGCCAGAGGAAGCGGGTAGTACTGGGCTCTTCAAACTGGAGAGAATTGAACCTGGGTTCTCCAGTATCTGTCCTAACCACAGGTCTGAGTAGAAGCCTGCGTGGGATGCTGCCCTGGCAGTGGAAGCTGATGCATCTGTGCTGCTGAGAACAGAGGTATCATGTGGTGGAAAGGAAAACAGGCAAAAAGAACCTAGTCTGGGGGTTGGAGTACCCTGCTGTGGTGGGTTGACCTTGGCTGGATGCCAGTTGCCTACCAAACTGCTCTATCACTCCCCTCCTCATTTGGACAGGGCAGGGAGAAAAAAAGCTGGAAAAAACTCATGGGTCAAGATAAGGGCAATTTAATAAAGCAAAAGCAAAGGTCATGCATGCGGAAGCACAGGAAACAAAAATATTTTATTCTCTGCTTCCCATCAGAAGTTGATGTCTTGTCACTTCCCAGGAAGCAGGGCTTCAGTACACGTAGTAGTTGCACCAGAAGAAAAATTACATAAATAACAAATCACCCCTGACCTCACTCGCCCATCCCCCTCCTCTCTTCTTTTAGCTTCTATTGCTGAGAAGATACATGGTATGGAATATTATGGACTATCCCTTTGGTCAGTTTGGGTCAGCTGTCCTGGCCATATTGTCTCTCAAGATCCTGCCCACCACCAACCTGCTGGTGAGGCAGGAATGTCATCAGCTTGATGCTGTGCGAGTTCTGGGCAGCAGCAGTGCAAACACTGGTGTGTTATCAGCTTTTTTCCACCTGTCAATGCAGAGCACAGCACTCTGAGGGCTGCTGTGGGAAAATTAACTCTATCCCAGCCAGAACCAATACACCTGCTAAGAGACACAGCTAAAATGCCATGTACACATTTGTATTAGGTCATGTTGATGCATGCATTTATATTAGATCATCACTAAAACCAATCAAAACCATTCCTGTAAGCAGGGACCACTACCCCAACCTTTTGCTGAAGCTGCTTCTGGAATAAACATATGATTTAAAATGAATTCTATTCACTGTTAATTTCTCAACAACTGTTTTGTTTGAAATCTTAAAGAAATGTGTATGTAAACTCGTGTAAACATATGTAAATATGCATTGAAACATGCATGAGTAGAAAAGTAGTAATTTTCGTACCAGAATCATCTGCTGAACTGTTAAGTCTTCAATGGTGAAAAAGAGAAACCGTCTAATTGCTCTGTGCTTTATATCTTCTCTAACTGCTTCAAGTTTTCTTGAGAAAACTGTTGCCAGAAACCTATGGTTTTCTTATGTCTCAGAACTATATTGTTAGTTACTTGTATAATTTGGTGAGGTTTCATTTTGATTGTCAGATTCCAGCACTTACTTCTGTGATTCATTTCTACTAAAAGAAATCACCAATTCCCCTCCCCTTAAAATTACTTTCCTGGATGATTAAGAAACACCGTTCCACACTATCACAAGACCTCCCAAATTCTCTTTCTTCAAATACTATGTCCCAAAGTTCCTTTAATGCTGTTCCCAGAAAGTGACTCACGATTCTTTATTAATTATAGGATATGTTAACTTAATGATTGCACTAGAAAAGTGTTTTTCTATTCTCACCATAGCTTGAAGGAAATATCATTGCCAAGGCATTATCTCTAACTGATCTCATGCTACTAGTGTACATCTAACTTTTTTATGATTGATTCTTTAAAACTTAGCCAAATTTCTTTAAACATGTTAATGTAGACTTGATTTCAGTTCTATAGACTACATCTTTAATTGCATGAATAATTGTAGACATTTAAGGCTAAACACTAATTTCGTGAAAAATGAGGACAGAAGCTCTCCTACTGTAGGTTGGCCAGTATTTTGCTCTGTTCATGCATAAGTTTATTGCTGATATGGCACATTGCCTCTTTATTACTACTGGTTTTTTGCACTATAATAATATGAACAAGGCCATGCTGGAAGTAACCCACTTTTGTGAGTTGGATAGATAGGTTTATCCCAGTGTCAGGAAATAAATGGGAATATTCCAGTGTTAGCTTCAGATACATTCTCTGGTATCATCAAGGGCATGTTTGGAGAAAAACGTTGTGTTTGTATAGAGATGGTAAGTGGAGCAGTTCATATTCTTAGTTATGTTGTGCCCTCTGGCAAGCCTGCCAGGAGAGTGCTGTGCTTGTTTTGTGAAGAGAAACCTCCTCCACATTCCAGCTTGAGCATATCTATTGTTTTCAGACATAAACAGATGTCTTCCTTACCTAAGGGAAGCTCTCAAAAATCTGGAAGTAAAACAGAAGAAACTGATGTGAAACCACAACAGTATTTGACCTGTCTGCATGCATTAATAATCTCAACTTTAGCTAAAGGCAGAGTTCTGTTGCATTCAGTTTTATTTATTTGCTTGGTTTCTGTCCTGCAGTATGGAAGAACAATAAAGGATATTAGTGTTAATTTAATTTTTAAAATTTCAATTAGGGTTTTCTTAAACACATACATGCTTATTATGTCACTGAGAGTCTTTAAAAGCAAGATAATTCAGAGTTGTTTAAGAAGAGCTGGGAAAATGGGGGGTAAACTTATTCTTAATTCTGCCAATATGCCCTCTAATTCACAGGCAAAAATCTCAAAATTTGTCATGAGATCAAACTGTAGCCCCAGAGCAGAGCTTATTCTAGTAATTTTGATAGGGTGAATTAATTTTATTTGCATGAATCTTGTGTGACTGCTAACAGAATGCAAATATTTGGGGTTTTTTCACGTCTATATATTTACTTCCTGTGACAGGCTGATCTGTCTTTTCCAGCCTTATACAAATGTCTGTAGGACATTCAGACATGTGAATGAGTTTTGCTGCCTGTGGGAGATAAGATGATAACCCCAAGTAGGTCAGGTTTACAACTCCTTCATGAAGACAAGGCACACCACACTTATGCTGAGTTTGAGACTCATTTCCCTGGAGTGCCTTGTCTCTCTCCTCTCTCCTCACCCATCTACACCACGGTTACAACACAGTAACCGTGAATATGGTGAAATTAAAACAATGAAAATATTGAGTAACTACTAGGAGTACTGAGAAAAAGTACTGTGTGTTCAGGGACAGCAGGAGAAGCGCATCAGTGAAGGGGAAGAAAGGGAACTGTTGAACACAGTGCAAGAACAAAGGAGGTGGAGAACTTCTAGAGCGAGGTGCAGTGGCCCCAGCAGAGCCCTGTACTGGACCCAGCTCTACGCCTGCTGGGAAAGCCACGTCACAGCACAGCAAAGGCTGCTCCAGCACCTCTCGAGCAAACCACACCGCACTGACACTGGTTCTGCCCTTGCTGTTTGGGTCGTAGTGCAGAGTAGACACAGCTGGGTTAGACCTGGGTCAGACATCTCCCTGCAAGGTTACATCCATTTGCAGAAATAGCAGCTGGGATGCAACAAACCTTGTGTAAAAGTAAAGATGCCCAGAAACCTAGATTTTTTTAATCATTGTTTTTTCACTCTCAGGTACCTGATGGCCAGAATAGAAGCAGGTCATGACTCCTCAGTCCTGGAATGATAAAACTGTAGTTCTACAGGAAGGAAAGAATGAGAATCTAGAGCATGGCAAAAAAATGTGATGGAAGGATTCAAGACATGAAAATCAGTTCTACTTTTAATTCATGTAAAATTTAAGTGCAAGTAGCCTCTCATGTCAGTGAGACGTAATTTAAAATAAGAGACTAAATATAAACCAAAACTACTCAGAGATGGAAGAATTTAATCTGTCTCATTCATAAGTAAACCATAGAATTTAATTTGTTCATAAAGCAAACAAGATTTCCAGTAGAAATTCTTAAGAATTGAAGCTATCACAGTAGACTGCTATCTTTGATTTTATTTGTTATTTCTGAATGTGCATCATCTTGGTTTCCATGCTACGGTAGCGTGATTCATATCTTGTGGTTAGGAAGACCAACTTTTTGTTTCCAAAATTTCTGCTGTGAGAAAACATCTGCTGAAATGTAGATAGTTTGTGGTATGTGGATGAAATACGTATTCTTTACAACCTCCTACAGTAAGAACAGGCTCGTCACAAGACAAGGAACAACACTATTCTCACAGTTGCACTCTTGGCACACTACCCCCTAATAGTATGATCAAATATTTTTTTCTGTGTAGAAAGAGAGGTCTCATGTGATATTTACACGTATGTCGTTTGCATAATTTCTAGGTTGTAGATGCGCACATTATTCTCATTGCAGGGAAGACTATTTCTATGATTTAACATTTTATAATCAAAATTAATATTCAAAAAAATACAATAATTTCTATTACATAGAGAAAAGCCTTCTTAAAATACCAAGAAACACTTGTTCAACTGGAAATCCAGCTTCAAGTCCTAAGAGCAGAGAGGTTTTCTTATCCAGTCGCAGTTTATCGGGCTGCAGTGGGAACTGTCTATCACATTACAACATGAGTACTCATTGACAGGAGCTCCCTCCTGCTGGTGGCATCTCTCAAGATTCCAAAGAGAATTCATATATCTAGATCAGAAATCCACACTTCTGTATCCCTGTGCTGCTCTGCTCCCTTTCTCAGCTGGGGACAGCTCCCAGAAGGAGCAGAAGCCCCCCAGCCTTTCTGTCATATGTCCATGATGTCTATCACGTCGCCACCTTACCATCCTCAATATTTGATGGCTTAGGCAATGCTCTTACAAAGAAAAATATAATACATCTTTCTCACCAAATTGGAGATGAACCTCATATTTCCTGCCTCAAAGCAGCCCAGGTCTGCACCACTTGCAGATCGCCCAGAAGTGCACCCAAGTCACCTGGAGAGATCGAGAAACGGCTCTTCCTTGCTCTGTGCACACAGAAAAGTCATTCATTCCTTTGTGAACTGTCACAATTGGTACAATGATTCAATATCACCTTTCCGGAGAATGGCATTATGTTCACACTACAGACTGGTGCATACAGATGGGCTTCCTGGAATCCCTCTGCGGCCAAGACAATGTTGTCATTGTGTATTGCAATATGGAAGGAAGCTGGAATTCTACAAAGTTTTGCTGTGAGAATTTTCATATAAATGAAGAATCATTTAAGTTGAAAAATAAGATCATTGTGTCCAGCTGTTAACCCAGCACCACCAAGTCCACCACCAAGCTGTGTCTCTAATAAACGCAAATATTTTGTGATTGTCAGGAAACCTGTGAGGGTTTTGAAGTTCTGGCCGCCTTAACGGGATCATCGTATATTTGTATATCTCCAGCAACTTAAAATGTTTGCATTTAGGGGAAAGGTATGTAATGAAACCATTAATACACTGCTCTCTAACATTTTTAGCAGTTAGGTGAGGAAGAATTTTAAAAAGACAAAACTTTTGGCTTTCTTTCTTCTGTTACAATATTTGATTTTATCAGCTGCTCAAAAATATTTTGTTATTTTTTCAGTTAAGGGCTTTGCCAGATTTTTGGATGAAACAGCAATAACTCCAGAATGTTTTTATTCTCTACTTCAGTACTAATTTTGACCTGCCAGGAAAAATTTGTCTAACAATTGCTATAAAATAAGAAACAGGTTATATTTCACTTTTGTTTTCAGTGCATGAACAGTACAACACAACACTGACAGACACACAGGTAAAACAACCCCTTCTATGTTTTTTTTAGCTGTCATCTGGCAAATGCAGATGAACAGGAAAGAATGAGCTCTGCATTGATCCACAAGATGTGCAAACCCTGTGTGGGAGTGTGTACCGCTCTTTTCTGTAACACCACTTTCAGAGATAAAGATGAGCCTCCAGCTCTCATCGCGGTCAAGAGGTGCTGCTGGAGTACACTGTTGCTGTCTGGTCATGGCCTGCACCCTCCCTGAAGACAGCTTTGTCCGTAGAAAGAATCAGGAACAATATTTTTGGTAGATATTCATGGATGTTTTATTTCTCTGACCGCATGGCAGCCAGGAGAGACACAGACCGGCCACAGGGCAGCCAGGTCAGGCACGAACTCTCTGCCCCGAAGACCCAGGAATCATGGGACAACCACAGGTTTTGGGGCGGGGAAAACACCTATAACCAATAAGGAACAGGATAACACCAGGGAGCTTGGAGACCCCGTAGACCATGCTTCAACTCAGGGCCCATCCCCCAGGGGGGCACCCAACACCTCACCCTTTTGTTTTAAGTAAGAAGGTTCCTCTCAAGGGTTAAAGCACACCATTTGAAACAACTGCATATACACACAATAACAAAAACCATTTCAAAAGCATGCAAGCCACCCCTTCGAGTCCCCAACGTCCAAAAGGAACTCAGGAGAGAGATGAAGGCTTTCTGGGCACACTTGGTGAAGAAACTAAGGCAGGACAGGGTCTCTTTCATCTGCACCTGTTGGAACTTTAAAACTAGGACAGTTACCTTTTTCCCTCCCCCTTTTTCATCCCCCCATAGGCAGAGGGCAATTTTGGGGAAAGGAATTGGGAAAAACAAGGCTTTTTGAGTGAAACCATGGCTGAAAAAATGGGTTAGGGATTTGTGGGGACAGAAACTGGGAATGATAGGATGTAGGGTAGAAGGAGAAGTTTGGATGGAGATAGGGAGAGTACTGGCATGCACCTCCACAGTACACCAACCCTACTGGAAATCCTGGCTGCAGAGGGTTTTTACTGCAGCATGGAGAAAACCAGAAAGCCATTACAGAATGCCAGTGTGACTATATCACTTCTCACCCACAGGTTTCTTACTGCTGAGAAAGGTTGGGCTGGATGACCTGTGAGGTCACCTTCCAACCTGGTATTCTATGATTCTACGTGCACATACAGTCCTTGGGGACATCCATTGCTTCCTCTAAATTACTGATACTTTATTTTAATGGAGCAGATATAAATGGATATCACATGGGAGGGTAGAGAGCATAATAAATTGCTTTCAGATTGTATAATTTGTTCCAATGAAACCTGAGTGTTGTGGCTTTGATGATATGTTTAACTGCAGTAGGGAAAGCACCAGATATACAGGCTGGTAATGAGGAGAGGAAGAGATTAGCTTCTCTGAAGTGGTTATAGTCTCAGAAAATCTGTCTGAATTTTCTGGAATTGTGTACCTTTATTCATTGTAGCTATTTAAAATGTTAAAGAGCTGTTAAGCTATTTTGTTTAATCAAATCTTATTTAATCAAAAGGCAGTTAAAAATCTTCTTGCATAGTGAAAGTGAAAAGAAAGACAGGAAAAACTAAATTTTTTTTAAGGACCTTTATCTTCCTGCCAAAAAAACCACACCAGAAGATGCTTAACCATTTCCTAGCCATATCTACTGGTAAAATACCTCTCTGCTGCCTTGACTAGAGACAACAGCAATACGAGCTGCCTACAGGAGACTGTGATAGTCTCAGCCAGTAACAGTCAGTCGTGTATAGATCCACTCTTCTGCTGTGTCTATACCTTTTCTAAGTTTAAACAGTACAAAAGCAAATCTCTGAAATCCATCCTTGTATGTAACTGGCCCCCTTCAAGCTCTTTGTGTGATCAAGACTCTGTGAATTCTCAGAAAAAAATTTGTAGTGTGCTAGTTCCTAGCACACTATAAATTTTTCTGTGTGTAACTATTGCTCAGCAGACACTAAGACCTACATTTAATCTGCTTTGTTACGTATCCCAAGGAATTTCACTGCAATTATCAAGACCAGAGGGATAACGTTACAATATTTGCCTCATATGTCACACTAGAGAAATAAGTACTCATCCAGTCAACTTACATAGGTAACTTCATACTCAGCCTTGTCTTTTTGCTGTTTCTTCAGCCTCATACACATAACAGAAATTTCACAGATCTTCACAATCCCTCCCACCATAAATGCCTCAGGTATAGATACTCTCCATGCTAAATGTATCATATAAAACACAATTGAAAATAAATTTTCCCCAATATCATGATTATATTTGGCAACATGGGAAAAAGTTACACTTCTTTAACAAAAGGAGAGAATAATAGAGTGTCTGAAAATAGTCCTTTACTCATTTAAATCAGTTTTTTAAATCAGTGTTATATAGAGTATGCTCACTTGTCTATAGAAGAGCTCAACTTCATTTCTTAATTATTAAAATTAAACTGCATTCTAGACTGTAGAGAACATGGTATATTAAATATGTGCTCCTTACACCCTGGCTGGTTCTTTAAAACATGTGAAAATGTATTTCCACAGCTAAGTAGTTAGTTTACCTCCTTCAAGACTGATTTTTTTTCCTTTGGCTGCTTCCTACTATGAAAAGCAGAAATATGCATTATGTTTCATGAGCAGCATGGTATTCAAACACTGAAGTATTCAGCTGTGAGTCTAAGAAAAACTATTTCATCATTGGTTATAACTTTCCTCGGAGGTGCTGTTCCTGATTTTCTCTAACTATTATTCTTTGGATTTCTTTCTTTTTTCACAGTTAGAACTGGAGCTCAATTTTGCACAGTTTATAGGCGTATCCTATATGTTTTCTTGATATTAGCCAGCACTAACAGAATGCTTTTGATTTGAGATGCTTGAAGAAAGCAGTCATGGAGTGAAAGTGGGTGTTCCCCTGTTCTCTGACATTTTAATAAACTGAGCTAAGCCTGACAATCATATATTCCACTTACCTCAGTGGGATTGCTCTTGCATGGAAGTGGTCAGATGCTCTTTAGAGGGAGGTTCCCTTGGACAGGGAATTGGCAGTCTGATCAGCACAACGTACAATGTGTCTGTCTGCAACTGTGGCCTGATCCAAAGCCCTTTATGGAACTTATGTCGCTGGTGACATTTTGAGAAGTCACGTGTCCTTGTTGGTACAAACTAGCCCTGGTTTCAGCTGTGATAGAGTTAATTTTCTTCCGAGTAACTGGTACCATTGTGTTGGGCTTTTTTTCATTCAGTATCACGATAAAAATGATAACACACTCATATTTAGTTGTTGCTAAGTAGTGCTTTCCCTTAGTCAAGGCCTTTCAGTGTCATGCTCTGCGTTAAGCAGGTGCACAAGAAGCTGGGAGGGACCACAGCCAGCACACCTGGCTGGAACCAGCCAAAGGGATGTTCCATACCATGGAACACCATTCCCAGTATATAAACTGCAGGGAGTTGGCTCAGAGGGGCTGATAGCTGCTCAGGGATGAGCTGGGCGTTGGTCAGCAGCTGGTGAGCAATTGTATTGTGCATCACTTATCTTCCTTGGGTTTTATCTCCCTCTCTCTAATTGTTGTCTCCCTTTCCATTACTATTGTTACTATTACTACTATTACTACCATTGTATTCTTATTATATTCTATTTTATTTCAATTATTAAACGGCTCTTATCTCAACCCACAGGTATTATCTTTTTTCTGATTCTCCTTCCCATCCCATGACAGGTGAGGGGTGGTGAGCAAACAGCTGCATGGTACTCAGTTGCTGTCTGGGGTTAAACCATGGCAACATGAAGGCTAGCACTCCAGTCATCCAATTTTAAAATATTTTCCTGGGTTTTTTTGGTATATATGGGGCTGGTTGTGGAGAAAAATGATTCTTTAGTGTCTCTGTGTGGAGACAAAAAGCCTCTTAAAACAGAGGACTACTTCTCTTAAAGCAGAGAAAAATACAGTAGGAGGAGAAATCACACTGAAGATTTTGTCACCTTCAGAAGAAATTGATGTAGGTTCAGGTCTATATTTCACTATTTGGTAATATCAGTGAATACCTGATATTAGAATAAAAACGTAACTCTTCAGTTGTGGTTGTATTTCCGTCATTTTATCTGATTAACAAATATAGAAAGGTCTTGTCTATCAAGTGGTTTGATATCTCTGTGGTATAAATGTCAAGAAATGGCAGAAATTGTCACTTCTGGGCTGACGTGCCTGAGTATTTAACTTTACCAAAAATGGCAAGCGAACAACCCCTGTGTAAATTAGAGGGATGAGCAGAACACAATAGTAACACTTAAAGCATTACTAGGCTGCTTTGGTCTGAAATATATCCAGCCAAAAACACACTGTGCAGTGGCAGGGGTGTAAAAGGGAAAGCAGGGGGTGGTGGTATCAGCGATCCTTTTAGAGACATTTTAGAGCCTACCAAGAATGTCAAATTGAAATGTCAACACCAAAATAAAAGTGCTTTGCTGCAGCATAGCAGATCTCAGTGTCAACATGGTGTCAGTGAATGCAAATCTGCCTTAAAAGACTAAGTTTCGTCTCACTATACATCCACTTAAGTATAAATTTTAAAGTAACAGTAATAACCACGCTTCCCCCCAAAACTGTTTTTTAAAACATTGTTTTAAAGAAGGAAACTTTAGAGACAAATGCTGCTCTTTCTTACCAAGTCTGGCAATTGGGAGTAATTGGAGAGGTGAAGGAAGAATTCCCCCAACACCTAGGTAGGCTTGCGGCACATGCCTCACAAAGGAGAGGTCTGGCTTTCCCCCTCAGGAAGCCAGTGAAGTCCCCAGCACGAGGAGCTTGCCTGGGGGCTGGGGCAGGTAAATGAGGGTTCTGGACGATGAAGAATTCTGACCGCAGGAAACATCTCATAAACCTCAGTGAAGGGTAGTTTCTTTTCTCTGTGAAGTGTAAACAGCTTCTTACCTTTCACCGGGGACCACAGTGCCTTTTAGCACAAACTAAACCTGACAACTTGAAAGTAGCAAAAAGCTCTGCTCTCTGAATCTTTTGACCTGGCCCTTTATACTGCAATGTCCCAAGGCAAAATTCCATATTTCTTTGCCACTAGAAGATGTTTGCACTTCAGAGAGATCTTGGAGTTCCTTCAGCCTTTACAGAAGCTGTAGATTTGGGGAATGCCTGAACAATACCTGTCCCCCACATGATCATTCTGTTTTGACTTTTTTGTTTCTTGTGTATGTGAAGCCACTGACTTGTAATCTGGCAAAACAGCAATGACACCTTCTCTTTTTGGCAGATAGGTAGACTTCCAAGATGAATATTAGCACCTATCCAGTGCAAACATGCAGGGCAATGTTGATGCGCTAATTCTCAGAGTCCACTAATGAGTGAAGCAGACATTTTCACTATGAGCTCAAGAAAATGGGTGATCATTTGGTTAGAAGACTAACATTAAAATCAGAGGCTGAGCTGAAGAAAGAGCTGGAATGAAAGAGGGTAGAGAACTTGCTCCTGCTAGAGGCCAAAGGAACCTTGCAGACTCATTTGGTAGGTGCATCACCTCTTTCAGTGTAGTGGCAGAAGCAATCCAAACCCGATGTGGCCACAGGACTTACATAAGGGAATTGTGGGCCTAGTCTTGTGCCTGAACTCAAAGTTCCTCTAACAGAGATTCAAGAGCTCACAATTAAAAGCAAGTCAGGCTGGGCAAATTTTCATTGCCTGCGGTTGGGAAGATATAAAGTCATGTTTCCAATTTATAATTTGCTCCTGGCATTGTTGATGATACTTCAGTACTGGTTCTTACAATAATTTACTCATCATGCTCAGATTTGGCTCATGACATCTCTTCTATTTGTATATATTCAGAGTCACTCATGTCTAGAGTTTGTTAATTACAGCTTTTGAATCTGTTCGCCTTAGAATTGCAGAGATCCTTGTATTTAAAATAACAGTAGGAGCATAATAAACAAAGAGGAAAAATAATCAAACATAACTGCCTTTAAGCTGATCCACATAATGTTATATCAGATATCCCATCAAAATAAAAAATGCTTAGAAAAGAGTGATTCTTTTATGGCAGTGAAAACCAAATGCTTTCAGCTTTTTATTGGAAAGAATAATCAAATTGCATCATGTTGCTGCCTTAATCCCACTAGGGTTTAAGGAACATTAGTTTGTTCACAGCCTTCTTTCATCTGACACTAGACAAAGCCCTGTATTAAATCATTATTCAGAGCATCTTTAATATTGTAGATTCCAGTTCTATGTTTCTCATTCACACTGAAAATGGCCTATTTTAAGAACTGACAGGTTAATATTAGTATTTCTAGAAAGTTAAAAAGAACATTTTTTTATTCATCATGTAATAAATTATATATCAGTAATCTCAGTTGTTTTAATTTCTAAGAGAAATGTGCTTTTGGCTTATCTGCAAACTAAGGTTTTGGAAAATGATACTTAGGGTTATATTCAGCCATATATTCTTCAGCCATATCACAAGTCATGCCTATTTTGTGGTTCACCCTTTTCCCAGGAGCCTCATATTTTATCTTTTCCATATTGTTATCAACACAGAATCTTTCTTAGTCCCCAGAAGTCTTGTTTTAAGCTACTTGTTTCCAGTTTGGTTCAAATATTTTCCTACAATATCTTTCCATGCTGTACAGAGCAGCTATTCACCAGATGCCAGATGCATGAAGTACTCTTCAGCTGGTTCCTTTCCTCAAAATTATTGATTTCTTTGCCAAACTAATTTCTAATTTTTGGACTTCATAGCTGCTGATCGTGCTGTTACCTCAGGGCAGTTGCTACTGGAAACAGTCTAGGCATCAGTGACTACTGCCACAAAGCTTTCAAAAAACTCTCAATCCCACTCTCAATCCCTTTCCAATGTATTTTTACTGGAATTCCTAAGGCTTAGCAACCAAACCTTAGTAGCAATAGGTAACTGTGGAACCGAGAACTTACTGCAGAGCCAGGGTTGCTTTCACAGTCTATGAGACCTACATTTCAACAACTGCTTTTACATCCTAAACAAGGTTCCTTTAGTGTTTTTTTCACAGATATTATTGAAACCCATATGATAATGTAGCTATAGTTCATGGAAATTACTTTCTTTGCCCTTTGACTTTTTTCCTCGGAAGATGGAAAATGTGTAAAACTACAGCACAGTTTCAAATTTTCTCCATAGCCAAGGTATCTTACAGCTGACATCTTGAGGGCAGTCCTCCATGTTATAGGTTGTAGAACCGAAAAATATGAAGACCAGACAGCTTAGTGAAAAATGCTATGCACTACTGAGTCTAGAGGACAAACTCTATAGTGCAGGAAAAGGTATCAGTAGTGTTTTGCTGCATTTGTATATACCTTTACAATGCTGCTCTCAATTACATGATCATGGGTGATCTTATTCCATAGCACTCTATATTTATTCTGATCTCTCAAGAATTACAGAAGAAGGAAGATTTAAGGTTTCTCAAACCTTCGGATTTTTACTATCTTCTTTGCAGTAATCTACAATTGCTTATATTTTTGTATGTAAAAATGGTAGATATGACAGAAGTATCTTTGGTAATTTACAAAACTACATTCAAGTAGGATATTAATACCGCTTATCAATTTTCTAGGATTCATCTTCTCCCTCATTCTTCTTTAGGCCTTTCAAAAGCCTCTTTTTTCTAACTACTCCATATCCTACAGCAGATGTTTTGCTGATCCTTTTCTCAGAAAAAGAAGAGAACACAAAAGCAACTACTCCCCAGGAGCACAATCTGATCCCTTTAAGGGCTTACTTTAAGCCTCCTGTCTGAAGGATTTTGTGGGAAAGCACCTGAGGAGTGAATACTTATTTGCAGGGAGCTGCTTTCTCTTGGGAAGTGATGATTACAGCAAGATGTTGGGGAGCTGGACATCCCTCCCATTGTTCCTGTCACAGGAACAACACAGATGGGTGGAATAAAGGCCAGAATATCATATTTGACAGTATTCATTTAGTGAAAAGCCGATAGAGAAATCCTATAGGTGATGTACATACAAACCTGTGTTGGGTAAATCATTGAATAATCCCTAAAATAAGGATCAAGGTAGAAGTTGCCCAAATTACTATTGTACATTTTCCTCTCTGCATTTCAATTCAGTTTGCAGGAGACTCTTCCTATTGTAAATGTACTTAGAGTTATCATAGGTATCTTATTTTTTATCTGATGCGATGCATTAACATAGAGTTGGATAATCTAATCTACAACCAGCCCTTTCTGTTTCTAAATGAAATGATCAAATAAAGTTCCTTTAGTTTATATGCTGACTCTCCTGCTCTAGGATCCAGCTTCCTCAGTGCTAATGGGATGTTTACAGCTGTCCAGCCTTCTCCCTCCCAGCCCTGCAGGTCAACTACATCCAACTGTTTTAGACACAAATGAGAAGAAGAGAATTTACCTGCTCTTTGTACTGTTTCTTATGAAAATAAAGAATGTTCTTGGGTGGCTGCTAAATAATGTTTTCTTTTTTGCATATTCCCAGGCATGATGGACAAACTAAACAACATGCTCACTGAGACATTTCATCTGCTGGAGAAACTCCTGACAGTATTTTGAAATCCATCCCCATCTAGGAGCATAAGTCCACATGTGGGTGTTGGGTTTTTTATTAGGTTTCTTTTTTTTCTCAGAGGTAAGTGTATATATGATCAGTATTCCTGAATGGAGGTACTGTTCACATTCACAACTTTAGAAAGATGTCCTGCAAAGATAAAAAGGTTAATAATTTAGATTCTCAATCTTATAATAAAGATTATTAAAGAGAGACAGGCCTTAGACAAAAAGCCCACCAGGTTTTTTGGTGCGAGTTTTCAGGGGCAGTAGATATACAGATGTTTTCATGTCTGGATTTGAATGTGTGCAAATCCTGAGAGTGTTTGAATCTCAGGATATTAATTTTCCATCTTTGCCCATCTTTCTAAATAGCTTTTTCATCTTGCTGCTCCAAAAAAATTAAAACAACAACAAAAAAGGCCTTCATGAAGCCCTTGTGAAGAAATAGTACAGGTTTTTCAAAGTTAAGAAAAAACTACAACTATAATTTAAAAGTGCACTGTCAATTTTTTATTTCTTACACACCAAATATTGGTTCAGTTTCTTGTGAAGATAGAAGACTGCAACATCTTTGTTATTATTGTTGCCATTTTTATTATGTTAAAGGGAAAAGGGAAGTAAACCTGAACAGAGTTGACTTGTCAGCACTGTCAGTGTTTTTCTGTGCCATAGATTCTGTGTGAAAAAGACATAGAAATTCTGAGAATAAAGAAGTCTGACAAAGTCCAGGAAACACTTTACCTCACTATTCTTCCTCTTTTCATTTTTTTTTCCCAAATCTTTGTTTGGTTTCCCTTGTTTTGGTAAAAATGATAGAATGAACATATGTGTCAAGTTGAATAGAGGAATCATTATTTATAGCCCCCTTTTAAAAAATATTTTTCCACTCTTCTTTACTAAGTAAAGCAGTTAAGAAAACTGAAGTCTCAGAATAATCAGAAGCACTTGTTTGACATGAAAATATATGTAGATGAAATACAGAGGTATTATCATGACTGCTAAAGTGGGACAGTGCCTCTTTGAAGAAGAGGCAATTTTTCACTGTGGTGCAAACCTTTGCTTCTTTGACCTTAATCCTCAAGAGAGCTGACACCCTTATGTGTGACATTATAACCCTTACAGTGGTTTTAGGACTATATTTTGATTCATACCTTCATTCAGTATCGTCCCAAGTGTATCATGTAAAGAGGGATTCATTTCTCTGCTTCTCTCCCTGGAAGCACCTTGAAGCTCAGTATTTCCCCTGTGTGTTAAATTTAGTGTCCAATTCTTGCAAAGCAACAGAGGAGAGACAACTGGTGTCTTGCTTGGAGATGAGAAGTGGTTGAAGTTCATCACGCCACCTAGGCAAATCAAAGGGTTTCTTCTTTTGTGAGTTGTGGGAATCCACAAGTTTTCCCCAAAACTGGAGACAATATGAGCCACATGTACTTTTCAAATGTCAGTTCAGCAAGTTGCACAACCAAGAAAAACATACAAATGAGTTTCACATTTCTGCAGAATAATTCACACACACACAAAATTATATGAATACCTCATGGCACCAAGTCCTGAAATGCTGAGGTCTGTTCAGAACTCTGGTATTTTCCCTTGTATAAGACAAAGAAAGAGAGCGTTTTTTGTTTGTTTGGGGAGTTTGTTTGTTTTGGCTTGGTTTTGAAGGCATTTTTTAATTAAAAAAAAAGCCAACAGCAAATACCACAGAAGGTGAACTGAAGCATATATTGTACCTTTTTATCTAATAATCCAAATACTATATCTACATCTAGCATAAGAAGCAAGTTTTTTTTTAATTGATATTTTAACTAGTTCTGCAAGAACTGATCTTTTATAGTAGGAGAGGAAAGGGGACTCTCATTTTAGGGAGTTTAGGAAAACTTTTTAGGGAAAGAAATTTGGATATAAAAGATATTGCAAATGTGTCTTAATAATAGTAGCTATACTCCAAAATAAATAGCTAATTTAATAATATATCATTGCAAATATTGATCTTTATGGTTAAAAAATACTTTTAAAAGATATTTTATATAAAATATTTTTCTATATTTTAAATAGAAGGTTGGCTGCTTTTCCATAGGAGATTTGTCTATATACTCAGAAGTCACCTCAGATTTTAAAAAAAAGATAATCAGACCTACTGATATTTTACCTTTTTATATACCTCATACCAACCAGATATAACCTTCAGCATTACAATAAGAAGAGTCTATGAGATATCTTCCTTCCCCCCTCTCACTCACAGAAAGCATTATTATGCAGAAATTTTCACAGCTGGGAAGAGAGTAAGGAAATATTTGAGAGCAATTATTTTCAAGTAATTGATAACTCATTTTAATTAAAATATTTCTGGAACTGCATCTGAGTATTTAGTGTACGTAGAGTGCAGTGCATACTGTGTTGTAATGTGGAGCCTTGCAAAATGAAAAAAAAAAATGCATCCATGCTTTGTAAATAGATTTTTAATGGCTGGAAAGTTGTCTTGCACAAATAGTTTTGTGCTGTGCCAGGTGCTGACACCTCTGAAACCTTGCTTGAGGTAGTTTATGGCGTTGTCTAAACTGGGATAATTGCTCACGGTGGTTTATACAACGACGGATTGCTCCTCGCATTTACAGGACTCTGTACAGTTGTTAGGTTTAGCACTGCTATATAAAGCATTAAGCTTATTACGCCCGAAAGAATTAAATTATGGTGAGGCAATTTGATTACTTGTGTCCAAAGGAAGACACAATTGCCACGAAGTAAAAGGTTGAAGTGAATGTTGTTAACAGTAATACCTTGTAATTAGGAATAATATTTTCATAAGCATTTTTATTAAATCTGTTTTCCCTTTTATTCAGCCCATTTGCTGTCCTTGCAAAAATGTCTTTTGACTCCCAGATGATTCAAAGTTTGAAAGTTGATTGAACTTTTTAACCTTATTTCAGTGTTTATACACACTACTCACAATACTGTGTTCTCAATTTGTATCAGAAATTCTGGATTTGTTGAATTTCTTCCAAAATGTTAAATGATAAGCATCTTAGTTTAAATTTTTCTTGAAACATCCAGGTCTGTGTATGAATTGTAATACAAAAAATATAATAACACTCATTTCAGTCTGCCAAAATTAGACCAGTCATAATGGAAGCTGGTTGATATTGCATTAGAATTATTTTTATTTGAAGCAAATGTAAAACATAGGTGCCTCATGGTCATCTGCTAAATGCTGGAGAAGAGATAAGACTGCTGAAGTAATGAAGCAACACTGGGAAAATCAACAGATTGCTGCAGAAGCAGGTTATTTGAAATCATCACCTTGCCTTCAGAAGCAGGTGGTGATGCAGGGATGGCAAGTGCTGTCTCATGGGCAGCCTTCACAGCACAGCTATTTTCAGCAATATATAATTTCATAAGCATTTTCATTTCAGCACAATTTAGCATATTTATTCCTTCATAAGTCTTAATTCCGCTTAAGAGGAATGATCCTATCAACATAAAGAGGTCATAAGGATTGCTGCATGATCAGATTAACCTCTCTTCGACTTCATTGCCTCCAAGCTTTAGATCAGTTCTCCTTGATTTTGGACACAGTTTGTGTGCTGTTTCCAGGCTACTCTTTCCAATTTATTGACATATACTATACTTATTTACACATTATACTACATTTATTTATCTATTGTTTTATTTATTTCTATTAATACTTATAGGTCCATTCCCACCATATAGCCTGATTCCATGAGGATAACATTATCCAGACACTATATTTTAGGACTTTTCTCTCTCTTCATTTCTGTAACTTTTTATTTTATAACTAGTTGGTTGCACCAGACATAAAATGAATTCACACTGGCATTAATAATGATCTCTTTCCTTCTTCACAAACTAAGGTGAACAAGCAGCTGTTAACAGTGCTGCTTGCAGAACCAGAGCCATTGGAACTTCCCTTAAGACTAAAGCAATATGGATTTGTGAATCTTAGCTTGGTGTTAGAGAAGTTTTAAAATCATGCCCATGGTGCTTGAAAAGATAGATGTGAACTTTCTGTTGTGGTTGGCTTCTGAAGTTGCTTACAACCACCCTAAACCTTCATGCTTTCTCATTGCCTCTCTTGAGCTTGAAACTCCTGATTCCTGGAGGTCCTATCCCGAGAACTGAGAGAGAACATTGACCTTGTTTCCATCCAGGATGAAAACACGGAATGAAGGAAATGGGGCATGACTTGGGGTTTTGCCTAACTGGGGTTTATGCAGCATGCTTATGCTTCAGGACCTGCTCAATAGCTTTTTAAATTAGTGCTGTTGTTATCCATATGCTCGCTTGTGACATAACCACATAAGAGCACTGATTCCTGAACAACACTTCCCTAGGAACTCTTCCCTTTTGTATTGTTTTTCAGACAGCAACAATAGCTCTTCAGAAGAAATTTAGCAACTGGGTATCAATATATTGCTACTGGGGTTTGATCTTTTTATTACCCATATTGTTGTTAACTGTGTTTGTATTTGTAATATGGTATACTAAGGAATGTAAGGTATTCCATAACTGTTAGATTTTAGGCAGGATGTTCCGTTTAGTTCCGACTTTTCAAGGCCCAGATTCTTAGGAAAATTCAAATCTGTAAATTAATTATTATAAACTGATATCTATTTATTTAATCTAGCTTCAAGTGGAAAAATTAACACATGGGAAATGTGCCTGAGATTCCATCCAAAATCTGAGCCTGAATTGTGTTGTAGTCATTTTGCATAGTACTGCATAAACCCAGGGCAAAAAGCAAATTTATATCCGTTTTGAGTAGAGCTGGATCCAAACAGTTTATTTATGTATGAGATTCACTTATTTTAGAAAATCTACTGAGCACTAATCCTGACTTTGTTTCAGTTGACATTGAAAAAAGAAAGAAAAGATTGCAGTGCTTTTTAAAATGTTTACTCCAAAGGCTAGAAACCTTAACCCATGCTCAGAGGAAGGAATTTTCTTTTGTAGAATAAACTTAAAGATGTGGAAATTTTCATTATTTTCTTACAAATCTGAATTATTGCTGTTTCAGTCCAATCCAAATAAATAATCTTTCTTATTCTCTCCCACCTTTCTTTTTCACCTCTAGAAAAATAAGAGTCTATGTTTAAGAACAGGTTTCAACTACACATGAAACCTGCAATTTTCCATTGTTTACAAGTCAGAATGATTTATATCTACTAATTTCAACCTCTGTGTTTCTCTACTAAGACAGTAAGTGTCACAGTAGATAAAACTGCATGCAAGCATTTTCATAAAAACTATTTTTTAAAAAGTACTTGTTTCCATTTCATCTCCTATCACTGCCCAAATATGCAATTTAGACATCCTTAGCATTTTCTTGAAGAATATAATTTAATTTCAGTATAAAAGAAATTAAAGAGGATATTTCTTCTTCTGTATTTTCTGCTTGTTTTTCTCCTGTTGCTTGTTTTCCCCGTGGCTTCAAAATAACCAAAGTTGTGTGCGATTTCATGAATGCGCCTTTGTGTAATATACAGCTGCAGGAGAAACAAAACAGATTCTGATGAAGGGTGAGGGAGGTACTTTCAATGGCTAATGTGTTTGGCTTTGTATTGTTGCCTGTCTGCTCAACAGCAAGGCATTAGATAAAAGAAAGAAATAAAGGAAGACTTTAAAAAGTGAGATAGAAAGGTATAATAATGGTACTGGTACAAATTCCCTCTACCTCTTCAAAACTATAGAGAAAAGTGTTTGAATACTGGGTAGATTGGGATAAGGGTGCTTGGCAGGAGTACAATGTAGATAAGTCAGTAATCCTCAGATCAGGGGAAACCACAAATATCAAAAATCCTGCAAATAGCTGGAAGCTTGAAAAGAAAGAAGTTATCAAAAATGTGCCATTGATATCAGTTCAAAACAACAAGATGATGTTTTGTTTGCTTTCTTTTCAATGGTGGGATTTGCTCACAAAGAAGTTTTATTTATTTATTACTCTTCCTAAAGGCTTTTTACCTTGCAAAAAGTAATATAAATTACTTTGTTTCTAAAGCCCTGTGTCAGCACAAACACGCTGTGACAAGTTCCCCTAAGTAAAGTCCTGTAGGGTCCAAATCCCAGCTGAAATTCCTGAGTGAGCCATGCTGAATGTTTGCTACTTGGCTGCTGGTCGGAGTGACTGGATTGCAGAATACCGACTTGAAAGGCAGAAAAGCCTCAGGATCTGTACATCTGGCAGTACAGGTGGCTGCTCATCAAACCAAGGAGCACCATCGGAGATTTATTTTGAATCCTATCACTCCTTAAAAAAGTATGATGAAATTGCAGAAGTAACCTTCATTGATTATCTTCTATTGACTTTAAATTCTTTAATATCTCTTCCGGGACCACATTTAGACTACCAGTCTTGAGCAGTTTGTGACTGATCCTGCATGTCAGCTACCCTGATGCACAGCACACACTGACTTGCCTCCCTACGGATGTTTCCTCTTCCAGTGTAAACTGGACTATAGGAGTACATGGATGAAGAGAGAAAATTATACTGAATTGCAGCTCACCTTTTTCCACCACAGAATGCAAGCCACCACGTGCACCCAGGCTCAGGGTCTAACAGCATCTGCAGTTTGGATGAACCATTAATTTCAACAGAAGCCGCATGATGATCAGAGTTGAGCAGGACAGCCACTTGTTCTCTTGAACTAGAGTGATTTCTGGGAATGACACAGGTTGAATATTAGATAGCCAACATGAAATCCATAGTTTTCTAAAAAAAATACTCTTTTTCTTCCCATATCACCACTGCAATAGTTTCAGTTACAAAGAGGAAAAGGCATAGTGTCACCAGCTCACTGTCCTGATTATTTTCTTGAGCATCAAGCTTGAAAAAGATTGAGTTGTTTCCATCTGTGTGCCTCCATACATCTGTTAAGCTAAATAGATTGAAGGATTGAGAAATACTGTCAGATGAAACACTGATTTTGGTGCTTTTTAAATGTGGAAATGACCTAGCTACTCAAAAATAATGCTTTATTTCATAAAGAAAACACAGGTGATTTAGAATAGGGAGTCCTGTTCAAAGCTTATTCTGTAAGTTACGTCATCCTTATCAAGTATTTCAGAAAATACATATTATGTCTGCTGTTTGGATATATGCGAATATAATAGCAGTGTGAAAGAACCTCAAATAAATGAATATATCAAATATTACCAATACTAGGTGTTCTTACATCATGTGAATACCAAGAAACTCAATGAAAAGCCTAGTTTTAATAATAGTAACTCAAGAGTAAAAAGGATATCATATTATTTCCATTCCCTCCCCCATGACACACTGTCACTTAAACCAGAAGCGTTTATTCATTTATGGAAAGTCCTGCTCTGGGTTTGCATGCAGCTTGGTGTAAGAAATTATTGTTTGATCTGACTGTATGTTGGGCACATATAAATCATTTTATGATTGTTTGATGCATATATATGTGTGTGTGTGTGTGTGCATAAAATGCAGCTGTAGTAAGCTTGTAGAGGATCACAGGAGGTTTTTCTAGCCACCACAAGTCTAAAGGATCTACAGCATCATCTGCACATTTAATGCTGTTCATCATCCTGTGTGAATTGTGGCAGGGTAGTGACTGCTCAGCTGCTTGTGGATAGAATGTACATAGATGCCAAAGGAACAAACTCAGCAAAGTCAGAGCATCAATAACCATAACAGGAGTGAAATGGCACAAACATATCTGAAATTCTCATTATTTTCATTTTATAAAATCAGTTCAGGTGACCTGCAGCCATGATTTTTAGGTTACCATACTTCCAACCATCAGGAACTGTACTATTTTAGGCTTAAAATTCTGAACTGGCACTTTTCTTTATTCTGCTCTGCCTACAATAGAAAAATTTGAGATGAAGGGCAAAAAAACCCACTGAGCTGTGTTTCTTCCATCTGTATAGTTACAAGAAGGAAAGCAGGGGGAAAACACACATAAGGTATCTACCAGGTTCTGCCCTGTTCAAGATAATTGCCTCATTGTGTACATTATAAATGTTGTCATGACTTTGTTTCAGATTTTGGCCTGAAACAATGGAGACCACAAAAATACATGTTTTCTACTTCTTGAGAATGTTATGGGAATATCATAAATATTTTATACAAGAGTAGCAATACGTCTTTAACAAATATTATCTAGCCATAACATTCTGGCACATGGATGGCTGAAAAAACAGTTGTTACTGGGGAGAGGTTCTGACAGGAAGACTCATATCCCAAAGTAAATTTATTTTGAGGTCTCCTTTTAGAAAGGCTTTCTTTTTTCAGTTTATTGTAGAAGGATCGTGTGATGGGGGAGGTGGAGGCTTCCCTATGTGTGCCTTTCCCTGAGGGCTTCATTGAGGAAGAATTGTTGTAAATTCACAATATGGTCTGCGGAGCCAGAAGACTCAAGAAGATTATTCCTGTATCATTCCCTTTCTTTGTCCATTTTTTGGACTGGCTAATTCTAGAACATGAGTGTGAAAGGCAACATCTACCTAGGAAATCGAGCAGAGTTTAGATGTTGGCAATGACCCAGATACTGCTGCTCAGACATACATACACTGTTAAATTTGTAGAATTCCTTGTATGGGTCTCTGCCACTGTAATTACTGGCATGAAAAGCTTGAAGAAATTTCTTTTTAATGTAACAACATATGGATCACTAGATCTTAAAATGACTTTTCTAAATGAACTATTACAAGATAATAGCTTCCATGCTTCTATGAGCTACTAGTGGAATTCAATAATTTTCTATTTTATCTCTTTTTTCAGATTTTCTTTCAATGTCTTCTTTTTTGTCCCAAGTTTCTCCAAATCCATTGCTAGTTTTCTCTTCAGTTACCACCTCTTTTAACAACTGGCTTATTGTTATTTCTGGATTTCCTTATTTGCTGTGCTTATTCTCTTTGCTTTTCATCAGTTTTTTCTTCCTGTCCTATTCTGGTTGCATTTCTAGGAAAGTACTGCAGGAATACCACTTTTAGAAAGTAAGACTTAAACATTTCTGCAACTCTAATAAATTGTTATTTTTTTTATTAAACATCTCAAGATTGTATAGAGATGCTTAATTACATCTATCATATAAGGACTGAATAAATGCACCAAGAACAACACTGTGTTGTCTTATTATTTAGCATGCAGAACACTATTCCAGATATCCTCATCTGATGGAATTAGGGAACCGAATGCAACATAAACTCAATTCACTTCACATTATTATAACTATTTGCATTTTTAGTGGGTACAGTAGGAATGTTTACCAGGAAAAGAGCAAAAAAAAGAAAATGGAAAATTTGACAGAGTTGTATTTCATTCAATAAGTTAACTTCAATAACTGAAGTAACCTTCAGCTGCAACTCCTGATTATTTTAGGCTTGAGGGAGAAACAAATATAGGAATTACTTCTTTCATCTTTGGAAACTCACTTAAAGAATATCACACTGGCATTGGGACATTATGCAGACCACAGGCCACCTTAAGGCAAGCCTGAAGGCCAGCTGAAAGGTTCAGATAGACCAACATGCAGCTGCTTGTCTTTCTTAACATAGATGAGATCATCTCACCCAATTTCTGTGCTTATTGTTTGGTTTCTTTTCAAATCCTATTCTACTTCAAAATATTGTCACATGCTCCTCGAAAGGAAAATCAGCTACTTTTGAAGGATCATCTATCATGCTGCACATTACTAGGGAAACCTCACCCTTAACTTTGTAAGCTGAAAGAGTCCAGATTCAAACTTACTATGGGTGGACTCAGGGAATTCTTATAAAAGGAATCCTGGATGAAAAATTAATGTTTGCTGGAGTTTTGCTGGCTCTAGGACGTCCCTTTTGGTAAGTCTTCCTTGTGAAAGAAGCTGTGAACTGGCTCCGATACACACCCTCAGAAATCAGCAGTATTTTATACCTCTGAAATGAGCAAATTTTAATCTCTGGCAGACAGTTTAGATAACATATCCATTGACTGGATCTGTTAGGGAAAATGGTGGACTTCTAAAGCTTCGTGGTATCTTGATGATGCAATCTATTGTAGTGCCAGGATGATAAGAATATTTGTGCAAAACGCTGAAGAAACAATTCTGACACTATTGTGCTGAGATTACCAGAATTGCTAAAAACACTGACTTGAAAAAGTGGCAATGTGCAGGTTTCAAAGCTGGTTTAATCTAGTGTTTTTAGAATATTAAAGACATACACTAAAAATAAGCACTTATTTTCAAAAGACCTTTCACTGAAAATAATGCCCATGATATCTCTTATCCACTTTAGTATTTTACTTGTCATTTATTTACAACATTATATATATGTAACCCAAAATAAAATTTATAAATGAGGCAGCATTCCTTAGAAGAAACAGAACTGCTTTTTCTTTTCCACTGGACAGATAGTTTTCTAATTCAGTATCTTCATTATTCAGTATCTTTTTTACTGTAAACAGAAAAATATTTAAAGTGCATTCTGAACAGCAGAAGAACACACTAGACATTGGTCTGTGGTTCTTTTGTATATGTAAAGCATTAAAAAAAATTAAGAGACAGCTTTTGCATAGCTGAGATTGTTAAAATCTTACTTTTCAGACAACACTCAAGGCTTTACACTGAAGCTGATGCTAGATAGCTAGTTGCAAAAATTAACATGCAGGCCACTATAACTGAGGAGCTAAACATTAATCTTGCATGCAGGGCACACTGATTAGAAGATTCTCAGAAGGCTTATTACAAGCAAGTGTTAAATACTAAAAGCGAGTCTGTGAGCCAGACAGAATTTGGAGAACCAGAGATAATGAGACTATAAAGATGATATGTAGCTAGCAACAGTTGTGGCTTGCTTAGGGAATCATGTAAACACAGTCTGGTTAGGACACTTAACACGATAAATGTGGAAAAAGAAAGGATAAAGCAAACAATACATCAAATGGTTTGTGGGCAGTTTTCAGTACATGCATGTTCTCTGTTAATGCTAAGAAGAAATAAGAAGCCATGACTACTATTTGCAGAATAAAAACATTCAAGTTTTTCCCACTGGAATGATACCTGCTCCTGTTATCCCTTCTCCAGTGTTATTGTTTGTTCTATGTAATGTGGTAGCTCTCTGGATCCATGGTGGCTTAAATTCTTCAAAGGCAGTTGTTTCCTTATTTTCCTGCCCTGACAGATGAACTGTCTTCTCTCTTCACTTCCTCAGGTGCCTCAGTCAAAGATGAAATTAAAAAAAAAATTGTTGCTGGAATGACAGAAAATTGTAGTCACTCTGGATGGGAAAATGTGTTAGAGGTCTAAATTACAAAGCCTATAAAAATACAATTGCTCAATGAGAAACAGTCTCTAGGAGTAAGCCCTCAGCAGGTTACCTGGGGAGGCTGCAGTCTCCTTGTGACAGAAGGCTGTAAATGATGGGTAGAGCAGTTATCTGTCAGGGATGACACAGATTGAGCTCAGTATGCTTTAGAGAACTATGGACTCAATGAATGACTGCATTTTGTATCATGTCAATGAAAATAACTTGAATGAAACTAACACAGGCCACAGTTTTATTCTCAAGCAGGCTATTTCCTGAGCAGGTACTAAAACCACTAGGTTTGGGCTTTCTTGTTTGTTTGTTCTTGTCTGTTATTAATTATACATTATGTTTGTGGAAACCTCTCTGTTTAATTATACAGATCTCATATTGGTTTTAGCTTTGGTCTTTGGCCTTTAGATATCTGTGTACCTATTTGCTATTTTTGCTATATTCTTCTCTTTGTATACCCACTAGATTTGATATGAAGTCCCACTAAAATGAGAAATAATACAATTGCCATTGATACAATACCTGTAGCTTGTCTTAGTCATGGTAAGGTTTTATAAGGTTAAATTGAAATGCACAACACCTAAATTTATTTATTAAAATTAGCTCAGGTTTCTTTTCACAGAAATTAAACTCTGGCATGGAAACAGCATTGTCATGTCTAATTTAGATAATTTTTTTTACTCATTAGTCTTACTTTGTGTATACCCTTTCCTCTTAATGAGAGCAGAAAGAGCATTTGCAGCCTACTGAGCCAGCCATCATAATTGTAAGCTTGTTTCAGGACCTCTCAAACCACAGGTTTTGTTAAAATTATAAGCCAATTTAGCAGCAAAGCCCTGTTAATAAATAGAGTGCAGCAGTGTTTTTAAAGCAGAAGTAAAATGATCAGCTCTTTATGTATTAGTTATGTGTGTAAGAGAACAGAAGGTCTCGGTGCAACAGGATTGTATTTGTGGTGCAGCTGGATCATATGCTGCCCACATTTGCTGATTGTCATGGTGACTTATTGTTGTGACTAAAACTTCCCTGCTTCTGCATACTAGTGATTGTAGGTGATTTGGCACATTTATGGCCAAAAGCATCGCAAATGTTTTCTGAGGTTATATCTGTATCAGTAAATTTAACAAGTGTTGTGGAACTTCCAGGATGTTAAAGCAACCATTGGTAGATTTAAATTGATGGAATCATCCTTTAGACAGCTTCAGCATGTTCCCACATGATTCCCAGGGGCAGTTCAGGGGCTAGCATAGGGCAGTGGCTGTTTGCAGTTTGCATGCAATCACCTTAGTTTGGAAACTAAGAAGATATAATAGTCTGGATCTGATTCCTCGTGTACCAGTGAGCCTCAGTGGCAGGGAAGGATCCTGGGAACATAACGTATTTGTTGATCCTGGTGGTTTGGCTGTAAGAAACAGCATACAATATATGCAAAACCAGTAATTTTCTTTTAATAGGTTTGTCTTTGCAGAGGTAACTCTTTGTATATTCATGTAACAAGCATAAGCTTACTCCGTCAACAAGGAAGGAGGGGAGGAGGAAGGAGTGGCTGTCAGTCATACAGGTGTCTAACTGCTGGTGTCTTGGTTAAGAGGTTCTCCTGGCTCATCCTGACTTGCCCTTGGGAAGAGATGACTTGTTATCACTGACTGATTTATGCCTTCCAGTACTTGATTGGGAGTGAATTATGTTGGATTAAAATAATGAGCGGTGCTTTACTTTTCAGGACAAAAACAAAGGTCCTTGGGCATAATAATGGAAGACTGTTTTAGCTATATAATAAAAGTTACATTAAATGATTCTGGGAAAAAGAGGATTGGTGAATGCTTTAGGCAGGCAACTTCCATTCAAGTTGCTTGCTATATCTGTATACCTCTTCAGAACTTTTTGGTTTCAGATTAAAAAAAGAGTTCTCTTGAACAAAGAGGCTGTTTCTGTATAAATTTGTTCTCTTCTACTTGTTTCTGCATACGAGAAAAAACCTGAGAATAGTAAGCAATGTACTGACTTTTATACTTACTTTATAATAATATTGTTCCTTCATTCCTGTACTTAGAGGTGCAATATGCTTTTTGTTTTATTTATCATAGGATCTGAGCAGAATCATGATCCTGCCTTACAGACGATTCTTACTACTTTCTCAAACTTTTTCCAAGTTGAAAAATCTTGAACATATTCTTTAAATGTGTTTTTCGTCTACTCAAGAATTTTTTTGGGGCTCTGTTGGAACAATTAAATCTATAGATTACATTGGATTAGTGCAACTCAATGAATTTAAAATAATTAAAACACCATTATTAACCAAGACCTATCAGCAGGAACCACTATGTGAGGATTATATTCTACTTACCCAAATACTAATTATATTTCTTATTTTTCATCCTTTATATGGCTCTTCAACTTCTGCAAACGGTCCCCAAATTAAATATTCAATAGGAACTGGGTGTGATTTTAAGCACTAACATATCAGCAGTGCCTGCAAGGGTAGTGGGAGTGAGGAGGCAGATGTCTGGATGGGAGAAGAGAAAAAGACTGTGGTGGTTCTGTCCTATGTTGACAAAAATATAAATAGCGGTGTGGGGGAGGGGGAAGTTTCTTGTAAATCCCATTTTCCCATTAAAACTGTAGACAGTTTGATTAGTACCTGCAAATGAAGCTTCTGGAATATTAGTCTTATTACTGACTTTGTTGTCTATATAATTACTTCTGTGTAAGTTTTAAAAAGTTGGGTAGAGTCCCCCTCAACAGTCCTTGTTTCTCCCTGTGATATGTTTGTATGACCTCCCCAGTCACCAAAGAATCCGTAAATGGGTGATTCACTGACTCTCATTCAGCTTCCACAGATGATTGCTTCCCTGAAATGAGTATGAAGAGAGTCATCTGAGCTGCCATAGATATTCTTTCTTAGCAGAACACAGAAAATAACAGCTAAATCAGTAATAGTTCTGTATATCCATAAAACCTTAGATGCATAAATCACGGTTTTAAATCACAGCCTTCCTTCCATGTCTCCAGGGAAGGAGAAAAGAAATCACAGATAACCAGACTAGATTTCTTCTGTGTTATTTGCACTGCAAACAGCCAGAACAAGTCAGCACATAGAATTAAGCTGAGGGAAGTAAAATTTTGGCCACGGACAGAAAGAGTAGGATAAAAGCTAGAAATGAGTCAGAGATGACCCTATGATAGCAAGCAGTGTTTATAATTCTTATAAATTCCTCCCAAATGACAAGATTTTTGTTGGTCTCAAAGTGACCCTGTAAAACTCCAGCCCACTCAGGAATTTCTGTCTGTTTAGTAAAAGTTCCCTCTTTCAAATAGCCCCTACCTTAGGAAATGAGTGAAGGGCCAGGAGACAGAGATTAGGAGGGAACTGTTCAGGGCAGGAGATGCAGAAATGGGGCAGAATGTGGGATTGTGTGGAACAAAATTATATAGTTCATTTTGGAGCTAGGGCAGCAGGTGTGACTGCTGACAAGTGAGAGCTCTTGAAGTTTCAGAGGATAATAACTGCAAGGCATACTGGATACTGGACCTCACACATGCTGGGGATGGGGAAAGGCAGTTCATTAGATGCACAAACATATTTTTCTTAAAAATCTTATCACTGACTGCCATCACAATTCATATCTACAAGGGCAAAAGTGCTGGATTTGAGTATGAGGAGAAAAATGATTACTATTCGTTTGAGAGAACTTATTACAGGAAGATGTGTTCTTTGGTTTAGACCTGGTAAAACATCCAGGGAGTAGCCTAAAGATACTCTGAGAAGAGATGAGAGTACTATATGCATGAAAATGATCTCCATAGAAATTAAACCTTTTTTAATTGTCCACATGACATTAACCACAGTCATCCTCTGCAAGACCAAACATGTTGTTAAACATGACAAAATATTAGTTCAAAAAAGAAAAATAATAAGAAGTCCAATAAAAACCATACCCAGTAAAGGAGGTTCTCAGATTGCTGAATCACGGTTGTATAGCTTTTCCTCTTTTACACTCAATATGCGGCAAGATCTCTACTGTACCCAAATTATCAAATAGAAAAGAAAATACTGAGACAGTGCATAAGGCAAAGAGACAGTAAGAACATCAGATGAGAACAGATTTACAAAAATTGTGGGTAATTTTTAAAAATTTTTAGTAAACTGCCTAAAAGACCCCAGTGATGCATAAGGACATTCTCCATGCAGTCTGCAATTCTCTATGTGCTGAACATCTGAAATCTCATTTTGCTGTTAAATACATGGCTGCCCCATTGGAGTGGATATCTAGCAACAGGCAGTGGATTGGATTGCAAATGTACAGAAGATGCAGCTTCTGCCTAGCAGCATGAATTTACCTTACTCTCTATTTCCAAATTAGGGAACTAACAGTAACCACTTGCCGATGCCATGCAATTCCCATAGCCCCAGAGGGGAACTGGGAGATGAAGTCCATCTTGGGAGGCTACTTCCTTGTTCATGTAACCACCAGGAGATTCGGAGCTAGCAAACAAGACAGCATAAGTACAGTTGTCTCTCTGCTACCTAGGTAGCACAAGAGATCAAGAGAGATGTGACCTTGAGGCCAGGGGAAAATACAAAGTCTTTGTTCAATCTCAAAGTGACTAAATAAAACACTGGAAGCAATTAAATTAAAAATTAGAAGAAGAGGAGCCATGAACAATGACTGTAGGCTACCAACACAAAGATAATGTAAGTGAAGAGAAAAGCAGAGCGGCAATTTATGTTGTACGGAGTGATCACAGCCCACTTGTGTTGACAGAGAAAGAACACAGTGAATAGGAAGAGGCTTGGGCTGAAAAGAGCACTGAAAGGCACTGGGAAGTTTAGGCTGAAAGAAACCGAGTGCTTCCATAGGTGGATGTGTTTGGACTGAAGAAAGTATATGGATTTCCAGCTTCAGCCCTAAAATCAAAAGAAGAAGGGGGCTGGAAAATACAAGGAAGTAAGACATTTACAGTATTACCCCCTTGGTTTTTTCTAGGATGCTGGTATGATCTTGTGAAGAGAGATGAGACTGAAGAGGAAAGGGAGAGAGGAAAGAAGCTACCAAAAAGTTGGCGCCCTCTGCAAAAATGTTTGGTCAGAAAGTTGGCAGGGCTGTGACTGCAAGGCATTCACCTCATAAGGCATAAGGTCCTCTTACTATATTTTTATTAAAATGTTGTATTCTGAAGACTTATTTTTGTAAAACATCATTTGACAAATCCCTGTCATCTGAAAAGCCCACTAGCATCATTAAGGTTTAGTCAAATTAATTTTATCTGTCTGTTGTGGCTTCAGTGTACTTTGCCCCTGGCATAAGATGGCAGGGAACTAAACCCGAGCAATTAAGCTGATAACCAAGTGCGCTCTATGCTGCCTAATGCCCGCCGCCAGCGCCCGCGGAGGGACCCGGCGGGGCACGGCCGGGCCCGAAGGGACCCCGCGCCCGCCGCCCCGGGGAAGCCGCTGTGCCACGGGGCGGGCGCCGAGCTCAGCCCCAAGTTTCCGCCGTACGATAGNCTCCCGTCTCAGCCGTGACGGCGAACAACCTGTGTTTACACAGGGCAATTCCCGGGCTCTCAAGTTTAGTTCTGAGACAAAATTTATTGCGGTTATTCCAGGAGAGGGAAGACCTCTCATGCTTGCGGCTCTGATGCTTGCGGCGGAAGGGACCGAGGGAGAGAACGGGCGGGGGAAGCGACGGCGGGTCAGAGAGGCACCGGGGCTTCCCTCGGATGGGTTTACTAGTAAGCAATTTGGCAGTAAC
>VYXC01010949.1:1092880-1213518 GCA_013397175.1 Platysteira castanea
CGCTAGAGCCGCGGCAGGATGAACCCCAATGTCACCTACGCCAGCCGCAAGCGGCGGAAACCTGTGCAGAAAATGTAAGCGGCCCCGCGGACGGGCGGGGAGCGAGGCGAGGAGGGGAGAGCGAGCGACGGGCTTCCCGGGGGCGCGCCGTCCTGCCGCGCGCCGCGGGGGCCCGGCGGGGTCGGCCGTGGGGCGGTGCGGTGCAGGGGCGCCCGGGAGTGCTGGTGCCTCGGGGTGCCGCCAGGATTGTTACTGCTTTTAAGGTTTTTTTCCCCCACACCGATTAAAAAGAAGGGAGTGTCGGGGTGCGGAGGGTCGCGGCGGTGGAAGGAGGGAGCGGTGCCGGCAGCGCGGCGCAGCCGGGTGACCTAGATTGGGAGGCATCTGAGGTGACGGCTCCGCGTCGTGGCTGCGCTCGCCCCGCCGGGGTGGGTGCCGCGCTCCCCCCTGCGCACCCGCAGCGCCCCGCACCGCGCGGCCGCCGGCCCGCTCAGGTGTCCCTGCGGGGAGAGCCGGGTAGGAGCCGGGAAAGGCTTGGTCGGTTCCCACCGTTTAGGGCCTGCCTGGAAGGGCTGAGCCCCCGCTTTAGCCCTCCGGTATCGCATGAGATGCGTTTATTTGTGCAGAGCCAAAGAAACCCGAGTGCAGTAGAGCAGTCGAAAGAGGGGGAAAAAAAGAAAGTCTGGCTATATGGTGGCTTTTTGTTTATTAATTTATATTATTGAAACTGTGGGAACAGCTTAGTGCCGGAGTAATTTTATATGATGCACCTGCCTTAGGTTTGTATCCTAGGTTTTATATGCTTCACTAAAACGTTGCCCTCATGAGAGGGGAATTTTTAGGCTGGAGGAGATGCTTAGCTTGAACTTTCCACTGAAAGTCAAGAATCTATAGGTCATAAAAAGTAGCAAACAAGTTGCAACAAAACAAGCAAAGCTCAAAAAATCCCTGTGCATTTCTGTGGGCTACTTCTGTAGGTGTAAAATAACAGCAAGGACTACAAAATCATTAAAGGAAAAAACGAAAAATAATTGATGAAATTATATTGTGAATGATATGTTTTTAGATTCACAGCAGACACCTGTCTTGGGGTGAAGGGAATTAGCTTGAGTGCTTGCTTCTTTACTGTTGGACTTATTAGAATGAATGCATGTACATAGCTGGTTTTTTTTTAACCCCACAAATTAGAAAAAACAGTCTAAAAATGTATATATATGTATTTAATTCCTCTGCTAGAAAATGAATTATGAAGAGACCAGTGTCTGCTTTTTTGACCATTCATTTCCAAATAAAAATGTAGAGATACCTAATTAAATTCACACTGCAGATTTGGATTTTTAAGAATGAAATCCATGTTTGTTCATGAGGAAATGAAATGTATTGGTGGCATTTGTAGCCTACTAATAGCTAAAGGCAAATGGCTCTGTGAAAGGGTGAGGTATTCTGCCTTGCTGGTGAGATTGTCTAAAGTCTGGCTTGTTATTACTTTTTGCTTAGCCTTGGCTAGAGGATGTGAAACCTTTTTGTTTAATCTTACTGTAGTGTCTATGTAAGTAATCCTTTTCCCTGTATCTTCTTGTTATGTAAGTTGGCTAAACTGCTGTGATTAGTTGAACTTGAAGCTTTATTACTAATGGGAACTATTTATCTATGGAGGGACTTTGCCTTAGGATCAGAGGGAGAAGTTTCTTCTCAAAATAAAAGTATTCATATTGAAACAGTTTGTTCACCTGTAATTGAAGTGGAGGCTGATTATTAACCCACCTTGCTTGGATTACTGGAAATTATTTTTATGTAAGACCTTTATCTTGCTTTTAGCACATTTATCGTGTTCATGCTTTTTTTCTTCTCAAAATGTCTTATGCTCTTTGGTTGCTGCTTCTGTTGGGCCAGCCTTGGAGAAATTGCTAGTGGGTCAGAGGGCTCTGATTTCTCACATAACTACTTACAGACCACACCTTTAGGCCAAATAAAAGCGAGACAGGCTTTTTTTAAGTGATTGCAGGAGAGAGGAAAGATGTACTTTTGGTGCTAGCTAATAAAGGTTTGACACTACTGTCATTTTAATCTGTTTGAAGTTGATTTTTCCTCCCCTCAGCAGAATTCAGTTATTAAAAAAAAAAGAGGTGATACATTACTGAGACTAGTATATTTTATATTTTGTAGGAGAGATTGTATCTGTTGATATTTCTAATGTTTTGTTTGCCATATATGTAACTCTCAATGGAGCATAATAATTAGAAATTTGTGGAGACAGCTTATAGAAGTGGAAGAAGGTCTAAGCCATGGTCATAATTCTATAACAATTCAAGAAACTTCCTCCCTACAACTCCCAGTTTTTACTGTGTGCCCTGTAGAGAACAGAATTTGAGGAGGAATCACAGGCTGTTGTCTGACAGTGCCAAGTGTGGGAATGCCTTTTTTTGATTCAGTCGGGAATTACAGTATTGCAGCTGAAAAAGAAAAGCAATCACGGGGGAACATAATAGTCAACTCTTCCTGAAATTCATCTTGTTATCTTGTCATGTAAGGGAAGAGAAAAAAAGATGCAAAACATGTGCACTCCAATTGCTTGTAATATGCTACAGAAATCACTTCTCAATACCTTGGAGTCTTTCAATTTCCTCCCTCTTTAAGGTTTGAACCCTGTGAGTCCCCCTGGTGGCAGCAGGGCTGGGGGTGTTTCACTCCCCACTGAGGCTTGGGGAGCAATGCCTGGCCCCTGCTTTCTGTTTTTGTCTTTTTCTCCAAGTCTTGAATTTCTTTTGTCTAGTGATTATTCAGTGAACTAATATACTAGTATTGTAGTTGGAGGGAAAAAAATGCAAGTTCATGGGAGTGGGGTTTACTGCAGAGAGATTGTAACGTGAGATGAAAGGTATTATATAAGTACAGCTCCAACTTGCAGCTTTTATGTCTTTCTGCCTACTAGCTCTGATTTGGTTTGTTTTTCTTTTTTTTCAGTGTTTGGATAAGAATTTTTTTGTATAACTGGATAAATGTAATAGACAAGGAATGGGGTGGGGAGTTCTAAACGTTTCATACTATGCAGAGGCAAAAAGCATAATGATTTGTTTATTTAGTACACTAAATTAAAAATTATGATAGGATTTTCTTCTGTGTTATCTTAAAGGTATTTATGACATTAAGTACTTCAGGAGTTTGACTGGTTGATCCTTAATGATGAATAATCCTAGTAATGTTAGAAAGCAGAGCAGAGACAATTTAAAAAATTGAAACTATTTATGTGTTCTTACAAGGCAAACAAACAAGAAGTGCCAGAATAAGCTTCCAAAAAGGAAGTTCATCAAAAAAGAAAAATAATCATTGAACTATTCCTTTGTGTAAAGCAGTATCTGCTACAAAGCAGTTTGCACCTCTTATTTGAAACAGAGGCAATAAGACTATTGTCATATGTAGAATAAACTTCTTATATATATTTGTCAGTCTTGGGGTAGCTGTATGTTACATGTAGACTGCTACTTAAAAGTCACTTGTTTTAAGGCTTACGGGTTTTTTTGATTGGTTGGTTTTGGTTAATGCTTTTTGCAAAAGTAAACTTTTTAGAAGGTTTACTGCAGCAAATCTGCAGCAAATGGAGGTATACAAGTATAGGTAACATGATCAGTAGACAGGAACATAATTTTTTGTTTCTTTTTTCCAAGAAATCTTGGCTTGTTATCTTAAGAAGTATTAAGATACGTTAAAACTGAGTGTCAAACCTTCATTCTTGATTGGTGTTCTGGATGTTTCTATCACTGCGGTTGAATTGTTCATGCACCAAACCAACCTGAACAAACTAAAACTATTTGCTGCTGGAGGACAAAGAGTAGCCCAGCATCAGATGAGTAGCATGTCACTGCTTGAGGTTTTTTCAGTACAACAACTTTATCCCTTCAGCAGTTTGAATCTTGACTGGTTTCAGTCTCTGCTGGAAGAGCCACTGCAAAGTGTCTCTGCCCTGTCAAGATTGGTTGACAACAACTTTAAATCTAAGAAGTTGATAGTCTGTGTCTTATCTTTTTTTTTTTCCAAAGAAATCATCAGCTGAATTTTCAGTAATTGTAAATTCAGTGTGGGAAACAGAAGTAAATGCTTAGAAGTATTTTTCAGTTTGCTAAAGTAAATAAAGAGTTTTTTTAGGATTGTGTTACTTGCTTAGTGATAACTGCTTTCATATACCTGGCCTCCACTGTGTGAAATCCTATGCATAAGAAGAGCATATGTTATTGCATGCACTATTAAAGATGAGATGAAAAATATTTAAAGTGCAGAAGATTAAATCCATTAGTTGGGTGACTTGTATGTTCTTTATGTCCTTCTTTCCCAAGCAACAAGACGATTCTGATGAACTAATAATTAGGGGTTTTTAACAAATAATTTTTTTTTTTCAACATGGCTCCATATCTCTAGTGTTCTTCTTGCACGTTCTTTTATTCTCTGATTTCATTTCATACTTCAGTCTTGTTACTAAGGAATCATGCTTTTCAGTGCTTGCTTGTTGGGTTTTCTACTTTTTGCCCCAATGTTTTATATTGTCATGAACAAAACAAACCTGTGCTCTCTTTGTGTTTTCTCAGAAACTGCTTCGATTTCCCTTTAAAATAATACAAATGAGCATGTAAATATTGAAACTTAATTTGGCCTTCTGATAATAATTAAGACTCAGGTAATTGTGCACTTTTTAATAATTTAGTGTTAATGTCTGTGAAGGTGCACATGATGAGCATGTGTAGAGAAAACTTCTGATTAAGTATTCTGCAGCAGACCTGTGAAAGCAGCAGTCAGCTGGTGTTGTGATGGCAGATCCTTTAAAATTGCGAAGTCAAAAATTAAGTGTTCTTGCTTGTCTTGCAGCTGTTGGGTAATAAGGATTGTAGATCAGTTCAGAGGCACTGAGTGTATGGAGACCTCTGGCCTTTGATTAGGGAATTCAGATTTCCTATGAAAGGTAGAACATTAAGAATGGAGACATCAGCTTAAATACATTCCCTCTTTTAGTCTTTTTTTTTCCTCTCTTTTAAATAAAGCACATGCATGGATTTAATCTTGCCATTGCACATAATTTGCCTTGAAGATAATTTTCTGCATTGAAGCTTGGCTGTCTTTAGCATCAAGGGTTTATATAAGTGGATGGAAAATGGTTTAGCTTGCTGCTTATGCCCCCGGCACTTCTGCCCTTATTCCCTCTGTCACTGAAGGATCCATTTTTATATAATGAATTTTAGTTGGGTGACAAAGGGGAAAATTAGAGATAATCAATGTTTGATTTGGGGCGAGAGTATATGGCAAGATTTATGCTGCAAATACGGGTAACAGTATTCAGAAGCGCTTTGAGCTAGTTAAAAGTAAGAGAAATCTCTAGAAAGTAAATTTAAAGTAGAAAAACAATCACATCTAATTGAAAATCTAATGAGATGACTG
The DNA here is from genome assembly GCA_013397175.1 of Platysteira castanea. NCBI lineage: Eukaryota > Metazoa > Chordata > Aves > Passeriformes > Platysteira > Platysteira castanea. The sequence goes on from VYXC01010949.1 coordinate 1,098,305, forward strand.
CACAGTTGCACATAATTTCAACTACCTTGTCAATTTACAAGTTTAAAGCAAAGCAGGGGACAGTTGTTAAGATAGAAGAGCCTGTTACTTAGTGCTGATTTATTTCATAAAGTTTGCGTGTTGAATCGTTTCTGTGGGGTCCTCTGCTTTTCTGAAGCAGACCACTTTGATTTGATAGTAGTTAGCTGTTCACTGGCTGTTATACAACTGTTACATGCTTGATGTTTGGAATGCATTATTTTGTTTCTACATTTAGAAGCAATCTAATACATAAAAAACATTTAAGAAATACCCTTTAATGTTGCTGCTAATGCTGGATGATTTTGAACTTCAATTTTTTAGGGCTGTATTTAAGTTTTGTTAATCATATGGCTTGTACAAGTTAATATTCTGCCAGCATAAGAGAAGATGAAGAAAACCTTGCTAAATTACTTAAAGTTTAATGTTCAGTTGGGAATATGATGAACTGCTGGTGTCAAAGTCATTATTTGTGACCGAAGCACACATCTAACCAAATAGCTTGTCATCCACTGCCATTGATGATGAGCCTATGTTTTTTTTCCAAGGGAAAGAATTTTTGTAATTCTTGACTCAACTGTTTTACCCACTTTTCAAATGTTTTTAGGATAAAGCACTACTAATTTGCAATATTTACTCTGCAGCAAGTTTAACTTTATCCATCTGGGAAGTAATTTCTGCTGATATATTATATTTCTGTCTGTTAACAACATTTTGTATTATACATCTTCTTGTTTCCAGGTTCCGCGCAAGGCTCCTTTAATGTGGAAAAGGGCAGTTGTAGTGCTGGGGAGCAGGCAGCCAGGCTTAAGTGCAAGTTTTTGACAAGTGACAATTGAATAAGCAATGGCTCTATAAAGAAGGGCTTGAGTTTAAACTAACAAGAAGTGTAATTGAAACATAAAGTAAAAACAAGATAAAAATAAGACTGTCCGCTCTATCAGTACTCATTTAACTGAAAACACAAGATGAAATTACTTTTCTGAATGGTTTAAGCAGTGGCAAAAATACCTATTGGTGCTTTTGCAATTGCTTATCAAAAAATGGATATAAGGATGACAGTTAGGAGCAGACTAAATGAAATACTGAAGAAATTAGCTGCTGAATCTCTTTATGCTCAGTATTTTTGAGCAATGCATCTTGCAGAACCAATATTTCTGTGAGAGCAGCACAAATTGATAACTGCTGTAGATCTCACGTAGAACTGCAGTACTGGAAAAGTGACAATGAGTCACTCTGATTAGAAAACTGTTTAATAAAGAACATAAAATGCGCTATGGCTTATGCAGATAAATTATTTGGTTTCAGTATTGGCTTGTAATGACTAATTGTAATTCAAATGAGTAGGGGTTTAAACCTGTTCCCAGACTTCTGTGTATGTGGGAAGGTGTGAGTATCCGAGTATCTGGAATTGGAGCTCAGGATAGATATGAATGGAAATTGACAAGTTTACAAAAACTTCATTATGTAATTCATAACACAAAGCTTTAAAAATTGTTCTTTGTAGGGTACAAAGGAATGCTTTTGTCATGCTGTACTCAGATGAAATGCCTTCAACTGGGAGGTGACTTAAAGGATGAGCTCCTACAAAGATTTTACATGCTGGCTGAGCTATATCTCATGGTCTTCCATATAGTTTTGGATGGCTAGCAACTTGCTAAAACTTTTGTTGTATTCAATTAATTATAGCCTGATCCAAACTGATAAAAATTATGGACATCTGTGAGAAATTGTTATTGAAGTTAAAAAGTGTACTGTCAAATTTATTTGTGCACAAATATTACTAAAAGTTATTGGTGTATTTGGAATACTATAATTAGGAAGAATTCAAGTGAAATTTGACTGAAAATATAGGAAGCTTCTTATAAAAAATGCTGGATCTCAAAGGTTTCAGATGTTCATCGCAAGTTCAAATAGACATTGTAGCTCAAACTGGTTCCTTTAACAGTGTGTGTGTTGGAGGGGAGATTAAGCCGTTTTAGGTTAATATTTTCTTTTTTTCCCAATGGGAGACAAAGTCAATTGGGAAAACATTTCGGTTGTTACCGTTTGAGAATGTTACAATTTGTAACTTTAGGCTTGCAAATATTTGCCTTCATTTCGGAAGGGACCTAGCATTTATATTGTGTTTGTTTTTTTGCCACAGTGTAAAGCCGACCCCGGCTGAAGGAGTCAAGTCCAATCCATCCAAGAGACACAGGGATCGCTTGAATGCGGAGCTGGACCGCTTGGCGAGCCTGCTGCCTTTCCCTCAAGATGTTATCGCCAAATTGGATAAGCTGTCTGTGCTCAGGCTTAGCGTCAGTTACCTGAGAGCTAAAAGTTTTTTTGATGGTAAGCACTGGGAATTTATTTGGGTTTGAACTGCTCGTAAAATTCAGTTTATTCCGTATGTTGATTTCAGCTGTTTAAGTACTTAGAACTGTTAAATTTATCTGTATTTTAATGGAAACTCCAGTTGCGTGAATATACACAATGTAACTGTGTAAAGTAAGCTTTCCACTTTCTTGAAACCAAATGTAACTCCTTATATTTCGCTTAGGTCACCAGTCTTTCAATGCCGTGCATTTGGAAGTAATATTGCCCTTAATGAGTCCTCCAGTCCTTTTCATCAGACTGTCAAAGATACCCAAGAGATTTCTCTTTTCCCCCTCTGAAAATTGCCTCTATACAACTATTACTGTTTCAAAATATGTCATATGAGTTCCTATCCAGTTGTATTTTGCTTAATGATGCATAGAAAATTACTTTGCTTTGATATAAAGTGATTGATAGTCCTCCTTCCTACAGTTTATTGCAAAGGTGACTTGTAAAGAATAGAGCCGAAATCTCTCCTGTGTCCGAGCCCCGATTAATGCAGGACATGAGGCATTAAAATGACAGCTAAGGTTCTCCAGTTATGTGGGCAGGTGTGCACTGGCCCCAGTCCTGGCAAGGGAAATCCAGCAGCTCTCAGAGTAGTCATGGGGTCAGAAGTGTGTGTCCTTGGTCACCTCAGAGCTGGCCAAGGAGTCCTGTCCCTGTCCTTTGCTACCTGAGCTGCTCTGTAGGCTGAGATGCACTGGTTGGCTTCACCCCAGTTTCTTCAAAGGCAGACATAGCCTGATCCTTTTCACTGCAGGAATAAAGCAAGGAGCTTGTACTTAATTAATTGTCCTTTTCTTTTAACAGTCACTGAGATTTTACAATTCTATTGAAGCTGAAATTTTATTGGTCAGCTTTAGCTGAAGAATCTTGATTGCAATGGAGTTGATATTTAATTTCAAGTGGTTTTTAAACTTTTTTGGACATTAAAATAACCTCTGTCCTCATCAGTTTGTCTCAGCCTCCAAAACATGGATAAAAGGACTCAAGAAACCTAAGATAGTTCCACTTTTTTTCTGCAGGACTATAGAATGTTTATTTTCATTTATTGTGTCAGCTGGCTTCAGTTTATTAATGCTTATAAATTTATATTCTGTTTTATTGCTTGAAGAATATATCCAAGTGTCCTGATTTCTGTGCTTGTTCAGGACAGCTCTTAGTATGAAGTCTAAGCTGTAAGGCTAGAGCTGGCCAAATCTTTCTAGCAGTCTTTTTTTCAAACGAAAATATTTTCTCCCATCAAATGAGAGTTCTCTTGGCACCTCAGTTTCATGAAAATTTTTGCAAGATGTTATCTCAGGTAGACTGCTGTAAAAGAAATTATTTTCCTTGTGTGTGTTTTCTTGGTGAATTGAAGAAGTTCTAGTCTCAATGAAATGTGCTTTGTTGTGGTTGTTTTAATTATGTTTTCTGAAATAAATCCAAGATTGCAAGTTTTTTATCTTACTTGGGATGGAGTGATAATAGCAAATCTTAATTTCTCATCTCAGTTTCTTGTGCAATGGAACTGCATGATTTTATTCTTGCGTCCTCTTCTGCACAAATTGCACTTGAAGGTCCTGGAATAAAGTTCAAGGCTATGATTTATAGTTTAAGGCTATGATTTCTCTGCAGGAAAAAAAAAATTATACCTTCGGATATAATAGCTTCAGTAGAAGTTGTCTTAATGGGTTTTATTAACAGAAAAGGTATTTTTGCTACTTCTTTTCAGGCCTTTGTATGGTAGGACTACAAATTAGGTTAGTCATCAATCACCATCTGAAGGTATTTGAAGATTAACATTGATGACTTAAGTGAAAACAAACAAAAGTAACCAATTTATGACTGACAGACACAATAGTGAAAATTAGGTCTTTCTACTGTTTTAGTTGTCTTAAATAACGTGGATTCCATTTCAGTGAAATTCACCTTCCAAAAGAAAAATTGGTGCTTTGAAGAACAGAATTAGCAAAAGGCCTCTGAAAACCCCTAGGTTTGATTTTTGTGATCTGTCTATGCAGTGCTTCTCAGAAGAGCTTTTCCGAAAGAGTCTTTTGTGTGGTTGAATGTATAGGGAAAACCCTGTAGAATAAATCTGACAAATGCAAGAGTGAGCACTGATTGTCACCTTGAGTGCCTAGACCGAGCCAAAGCTCCACTTTATTAACGCAGCATACTGAAGTAAAGGGAAGCACTAAATGAATAACAGGATGCAAATGGGGGGTGTGTAAATTCCTGCGGAAAGTAAAATATAAACGCGTAATCATATGATCTTGCTTGAAAGGAAACCCAAGTTTTTGCTGTAACAATAGATATTTTTTTCAAAGAAAACACTTGCATTTTTCCAAGTTTAAATAATCTAGAGTGAATGTCTATTTTCTGAAGACGGAAGTCTGGGGGTTGAAAAAGAACTCTTTTGTGAAAGACATCTCAAAAAATTACATCTATTTGAATAAATGTGCCTTGCTTAAATGTCTACAAGGTTTTTTTGTTTTTACTTAAAAGCTAAGTGTGTGTGTTTATATATGTGTGTGTATATATATAAAAATAAAAAAACACCACCAAAGACCCCCTTCCCTTGACTGTAGTCATTGAGATGGTACAGTGGTACAGAATGTTCTCTGCAGCTAGAGACAGGTGAGTTTTTCTATAGTGTCTACTGAAATATTGTAGACCTCTGCATGCTTGCTGTATTTCAGGTTGTAGGAAAGATGTGTATTCATTTTTCTCTTCCTTTCTTGTATTGGTGATTGTATTCTGTTAAGCAGTTGCTTTTGGTTGTTGTTCTCTGCTAGGGAAGTTATTGTGCTGTTAAGTGACCCTATAGATACACTAATTTAGTGTGGTCAGGTTAGGCTCAAGGCCACATGATGTCAGAAGGCTTTCTGTATCCCATGTCAGGCACTCTAGCATGCTTTTATATGTATAAATTTCACCTTAACTCAAGAAGGAAGTTGCAGTAGTGGATTAAAATAGTGAATCTCAAGTCTGTTTCTTTATAAAGTCTTGTGTGGCAAGTCAAAGCTAAGAAGTGTTTTAGGGTGGTGTCGCTTCTCAGCTGTGCAGTTCTGCCTGCTGTACTGAAGTGGATTAACAGTCCTCAAAGTCAAGCAGGTTAGCTTAAACCACCACTGGAGTGTTTATTTTGTGCGTGTAAGATACTTTCTGAAAGTGGCTTAGGGCAAGCTTTTATTTATAAGAGACTAGGATGAATCAGGCAGGTGTCTGCTGACAATCAGAAAAGACTTTGTCTGTTGTCCTCATATTATTTCAGTTCACTTTGATGTTAAGTGCCCATGCATGTGTGCACTCAGCAGTGAAAAATATAAAGTAGAACATGGGACAACAGCTCTTTGTGTGGATGCAGGTTAGTGTGAGCTCAGCATCTGGAGCACAACTGGACAGTCATTTAGCATAGCCTGAGTCCCCCATGCATACTAAAGGAGAAAGCCCTTTTGCCTTTAGGTTTGGTCCTTATATGATGAATTGATAATCACTTAAATACTTTACTGTGGTAAGGAAAAACTTTCATAATTGTTCTTCTTGGGATTTTGGTGAAACAGGTTAAAGGGTTAAAAGTAGAGTTTGTGTGACTGATCACTTTTTTAATGTTAGGGGCATGATTTTTTTTTTAAGGGTGTACTGAGAATAAAAAAGAGGCTTGCAGAATTTAAGATGAAGTAGCTGTGCTATGTGTGCGAATCGATACATTAGAAACAAAATTCAACATGTTGCTTATTAATTGCCCTTTCATCCATTTCACTAAGAATTCCTGTGGTTTAAAGTATTTGGGTTTTTTTCCCCCTCTTGCTTGTTGGGCAGTATTCTGCATTTATAGAAGAAAGTTTCCGCTCAAAATTAGTTTAGAATTGGTTTCTTATGTGGGATTCTAGTGATTCTGGCAAGCACAGCAATAACAAACTAATTAAGATTTTTTTTTTCCAGTAAGTTTGCATTGCCTTTTTTTTTAACTTTGTAATATAATTAACACACATTCCTTGGCATAGTATAGCTTAAATTTGCAGTACAGGCATTGTCATCGCATAAAATATATTTTTTGATAGTGTATTTTTCCTGTCATGCCCACATTTCTATCATACCGTGTGCTGGAGAGAACAGACTACATGTGATTCCTGTTCTGGAGTGTATGGCTAAGATGTGCAAATGGGAAAGGCAGGCCAAGTGGGAGACACTGTATTTATTCTGTCACACTGAGAAGGACAGCTACATCTTTCCAGTCTAGCAGATATACACAGCCTTTCTGCCAAGAGTCAGGTGGCGGTCTGGAACAGAAACCTGAAAGTACAAAAGTTATTAAAGCACAGCCCAGTAAGACCAGGACAATACAGTAGATCTGTCCTGACTTGCTTTTGTTTTAGACAGTTACCATCTTTACCTGCCGTGTCCGTCTAATGCAGGTTTCCTCGTGTTTTTTTAAAGTATGGCTTCCCTTCCACGTTACCTCCTTTCCCTGCTCCTGCTGCTGCGTACATAGATGCTTGACCTCCACGCTAGGAAAAGCTAAAGCCCTGTAGAGCAGTGGAGTTAGGCTGCACTTACTGCTTTTGAGTGTTTATGTGGATGCTGCATAGGAATTTACTGTTCCCAGCAGCTTCTTGTGGGCTTGGCCAGTATTATTTGATTCATGACTCTGTCTTAAGCTATTTTTTTACACCCAAGGTAGAAAATACCCCATAGTTTGATTGTTCTCTAACTAACTTCTCTGTATCTAGTGTTTTATACCATGCACATGAATTAATTTTCGCAGTTTTGAATGAGCTTCTTTGAATCTTGTCTGAGAGTTGGAGGAAAAAAATATAATTGGGGAAAAAAAAACCCAACCCAAACAAACCAACTCTGTTTCCTTTTGTGTGGTCTTCTGCCTTGACCCAAATCCAAAATGATTACAAAATGTGAATTTTGTACCTTGGAATGATATAGTTATTTCAGTATCAGGCTATCATACCATTCAAGTTATTTCCTAATCCTTACTTTTTCTTTCACTGTCTCCTTTTTTCTTTTTTTTCTCTAAACCTTCCCCCCTTGCCCCCAGTGCCCTGAGATTCACACTGAGCATTTGGGACTGTCTGCTACAGACTATTTTAGCCTGTATTTTACGTAACAGACGATAAGTAGGGATTTAAGCTTTGAAGTCCTAAATTCTGATCTTCAAAAATGATGATTAGAGCCATGTAGCTGTGATGTCACCCTAAATCTCAAAAGGTGTACGTTTTCACAATCTTAGCTTTTATTTTTAGGAGTACTGTGTCACTAGGTGTCTGATGCAGCTGGGCAGCTCTATACCCCCATGGATTGATGCAATTTAATATAACCCAAACTGAACATCTAAAATTGAAAATTCTGTTTATATCACAAAGTAAGAGTTTAAAATGATAATGTATTTGTAGGATAAGAGGAGAAACCAGGTTCGAACACTAGCAGTTAATGTGTTCTTTGGATTTTCTTTTCCTGTTATATTCTGGTATTTCAGTGATTGATGTTAATCGTTGTTAGAACTCAGTTTGCAAGGAAGAGAAGTGAAAGGTTATCTCTTCTTCTCTGCCCTATGTGTATTATTTAATCAAAGGCATATGAAAAGTCAGTGTAGGATCCTCTTATGTTCCACAAAGCTGTTGTAAAATTTCTTGAAAACCCTGCCCCAGTATGCAGAGCATTTGTTTTTTCTCTGTAGCCCTTGTTAATAGGGAGATTAGTTTTAAGCATACTGTTCTGGGCTTTGCTCTGGATTCCTGACTCTTGTTTGTAAGATCAGAGCCTAAAATATTATTTATGCTGTTCTAACAACATCAGTGTTCTGGAGATTGACACTGTTGTACGACATTCAAACCCAGAACAGGTAGCAAGATAAAAAGCCTAGCCTCAGGAAGTACCACTGCTTCTCTGGCCCTGTGTAATCCAAGTATTGTAATCTTTGCTAATGTTATTGCTGTACTGTAGCACCTAAAGATAATGTGATTTGGAGCTTTTTGGTTTTGTTGTACAAATCACCACAACTGTTGCTCCCTCCTCCCATGACAGTTTGAGTGGAGAATTATAATTAGAAGTAGCACTGGGCTTTCAACATCTGTCTTCCATGGGCTTCATGATTCATCCATCTGAATTTGAAGAAGTATGGTTTGCTTGACTATGACCTTAGAAATATGTCCTAGTTATTTAAGGCTTCAGTATAAATACACATTAAAACTGTGTACAAATAATCTATTAATAGTGGAATAGTTTTTAATGCTGTCTGTGCCTTTATGACTCAGCAGTTTTCCTCCTGTGTGTGCTTGCCAGTGGGAGAAATGCCCTGGTTTTTCCTTATCAGAATACAGATAAAGTCAAACAAGAAATAAGACACGCTTGTATGATTGAGCTCTGTAGATGTTTACAGCTCTAGCCAGTTATAACACTGTTTATTTTTCCTGAGTAAACAAAAACTTCACCTCTGCTAAAACAGTTTCTGCTCCATACATGCTTTGATAAACTACTTACTTAAAGAATGGTTGCCTTGTGAACTGTTGAATGTTGAAATGCATCTGGTGTCATACAGCACATTGATACTGAAGGCTTTTTTTAATGTGCTTTCTTGATCTAGTTAATGGGAGACTTTGTAGACAGGTGAAGCCTATTAGTAGGTCTGATGTTAAGTTACATAATTGTGTGGTTCGTAGCTGATCCTTCAGAAGGATAGTGATGCAAATATGAATTTCTGGTCAGTATGTCATCAGGTGGCATAAATGCTAATGAGTTATACCTAGTGACGTAGAAGGAAAAAAAAATATCCCCCTCTTCATGCACCCCATCACCATTTGAAGGTAAAACTCAAAATGTAATGATCTCCTGCAGGAAGGGTTCAAGCCCCATGACTAAGAGATTTTGGGAATGTATTAGCCTGTGTATTTCTGAAGTGTCCCCCTTCCTTTTTGTTTGTTTTGATCCATATTAGCTGACTGCAAGCCCTGTGCAGGAACCCTTGGCAATTAATTACCTTCAGCATTAGGAGCATCAGCTACACTGAATACCTCAGTGCTTCTTGGAGCATGGCTGTACTACTGTGAAAAGCTACTTAGTCAAGTGAAGAAGTTCTTCCTCAGCTTTTATCCGGTGAGAATACTTGTCTCATCTGGAGGCTAGTGGCAAATCATGCCTGACAAATAGACAAACAGCCTTTTATGAAGGGTGCCTGGGTTTGTTGACAGCAGGAGAGCAGTTAATATTGTTTCCCTTGACTTTTACAGGGTCTTCAATGTTGTTTTTTGTATCACCAAGCTGGTGAGTTAGCATCTCTCCAGACGATCCCTCCAGTTCTGTTCCAAGTGATCCATTCCTCTTCCCCCTGTGTAGTACAACTGACGTCTCGCTGTCAATCTCAGTGGCAGCCTGTGAAGTTCAGGGGGTGACCACAGGTTTCTGCAAAGGACAAGGAAGGATTCATCTTTCAGACTGAGGACATACATGTGGCTTTTAACAAGATAGGTCCGTGGGCTCTGGCAGTGAAATAAACTGAGAGTAACTCCCGTATCCCAAGTAGAGGAAAGACAGTCTTGGTCTGGAAAGGAAGCGATCCTCCCAAAGCTCAGTTGATTCCCTTGCTATAATTCAGCCATTGCAGAAAGCCTTCTGCTAAATTGCTGGAAAGTTATCAATTGGTGTAAAAATACAACTTCATCTCTTTTGGTGGAATGCATGTTTTCCTCATTCAATTCAAATAAGAGATATTTCTGTTAGAAAGTGCTTATTCAATAATATTTTTTATACAACAAGGGTTGGAATTGAATGGTCTTGTAAAGAAACCTTCCAAACCCCCTTCCATACCCTTTTAATACAGTAGTTGCAAAATTCAACATTGCCTTTTACTAGTAGAATAAATTGTCCTCTTTCATATATGGAATATAATTGACAGTTTCCATTTTTCCAGTTAAAATTGCAGAGAAATTCCCCAGGCAAAAACTCTATGAAGTTGCCGCTGAGCCATCAGTTCAGTGAAGATAAATTTAAGGCATAGTTTCAATAGGAAAAAAAAAAGGATTTGAGTTAATGTTTGAGTACCAGGTCCAAGTTTGCATGAGCTGAGTTCCCCAGTGAAACAGATGGATAAGAAAACTCCTGGGAACTGTAAAGGGAAATTAAAAACCATTTTAGATTCCTAGGCTTTATAACAAAAATTAATGCTGATGTATAAAAAAGAACAATTATTTCAATACGATTTTTTTCTAAAGTGAAGAGTTTAACCATTCAGAATTAGCAAGTTATTTGAAAAAAAGTCTATGACATTAGCTGTCCTTTTCTAGTTTTACTATTAACTCGTCTTTTCTACAAATGAAAAGCCTAACAAATGGCTGTTTTTTAAACTATATGTAATATCTGATTAGCTTTTGCTTTGCTCTAACATATTGAAGAAAAAGTGTTATAGGACAAGAAAATTCTGATTTTAGGAACCAAAGGCTCAGAAGTAGGATACTGTTAATCTAAGTTCAACTTCCCATAGATCTCATTCCACAAGGAATTAAATTAATTCACTTTCTTCTTTGATTTTTCATGCCTCACCTCAAAAAAATTAGGAAGCCTTTTTTCCTCCCCTTTTTGTGGCTAAACCAGTATCATATTAATAGGTCTGATGATAACTTACAATTTACCAACATACACCTTTTGCTGACCTTTTTTTCTGAAGAAAGAAGGAAGATGTACCAAGACAAGCAACTGAATGGGAAATAGCTCGGAAGAAATATGTGTGTGCCAGGATATGGTTTTGGTGATTTAGCAGGTGACTGTCACCTCTGTGATAGGGAACAAGAGTTCATTGCCTCTGAGTCTCAAAACCACAAGCAGTGTACAGTTTGGTATGTGGTTGTTAAGCTTCAAAGCCCAAGTGAGAGATTACAAATTTGAACAACTGTATGTTTCCTGAGATTTACTTTTCTCTTTTTAAGTACAAGATAAACGCAAAAGCGAAGTTTTATTCCTTATGTGTGTTTAAAGAAAAGAATCTGAATTAAAATTTTATCAGGGGACTAGGTGCAACTGGCTAACTATAAAAGCACTGCACACTAATTGCCATTCTTATGCATTATATGTATGTCATGTGCAGTTGTTCTTGAGGCTTGTTTTTTCTCAACTCTGCTTTAAATTGAGGAGAACTACCACTGGTCCATCAGAAATTCCCACCCATCTTTGACCATCTCTGACAAAGACATAATAGTTTATTCCTGATCCTACACTTACGGTCCCCTCACTTCTTGCTCTCAAAAATGGCAAACTGCCTTTCAGCTCCCATATAAATCTAATTTGGTCTTCCTGTTCCGTCCTCTGAATCTAGGAGCCTGATGCGGGTATTCTCATCAAGATGCACACACATGGTTTTAGGCTTTAAGGGAATAAGCATTTATTTCATAGTGGTCGCAACTGCTTATGACTCCTTTTTTATTTTTCTGTTCTTTTTTTTTTTTTCATCTTCATTCTCACCCCGATATCAGGGCCAGTGGCTCCTAATGCACAGCACAGTTCGGGGACATCTGCTTTAGGAAGGGCAACTGTTTGTGTGAGCAAAGTCTTGAGTCTTCCAAACACAGTGACTTAACTCTCGTTTTTGTAGGCTGGTGCATGTTGACTTAGTGTGTTGTTTCTGGACTGATTAATTATCATGCTGTGAAATAAATTCAGTATCACTCAGTCACTTAAGGAAAAAAAAATACACAACTTGGTTGTTGGTTTTACTTTCTACTTAAGAAAACATAGTATTGTGTTAAGTACCGCTTTGTGGCAACTGAGGATATGCCCCCCATTTAAGGGAGACTTCTGCGTAAACACTTAACATTCCAAACTTAATAATGCTGTTAACTCTTTCTTTAAAAAGCAACATTATAAGCTCTAAAAACATATAAAAACCTGAGTTCAACTGACCTGTGTAGCAGAGCTTGGGTTGGTTTTAATCAGTGTTGTGAGCAGCTCAGTGGTGTATAATGATTTTTCAGATCTTTAACAGCAGATATTTTATTTATTTTAATCTTTTAATGGTCTTAGGAGAAACACCAAATGGCTCAAAAGAAAGTACACTGTGAAAGCTGAGGAAAATCATCCTACTCACAACCTGGTTAAACTTCAAGTTCTTGGGTTATGTGAAAGTTTTAAAACAGAGTATGGTATATATGCTAGGTAAAATCTAATGTCTTCATGCTAATGAATGTTTCTAAAACTAGTAAATTTATTGCTTCAATGTTATTACTTCAGGCAAATTTAAGAATGTCATAGCTACTGTTACTGCTTTAAAAGAAACATGTTCTACATGGGTGTGATATTGTAGGGAAAAGAGTTTAATTACTGTACAACTAATATTTTGCAGAGCATTTTCCTCTAAGCATGCAGCAGGCATTTTTTTACTTGTTACTTTTATTCATAATTTTTCTGTAGTTGCTAATGCAAATTTACTGTTTGGTAGCACCAAATTCTATGGACAGTAGGGTGAGACTGGGTGAGATTTAGCCAACATTTTGTACATTTGTCTGTGTGGGAGGAGAAAAGGTCATTAAGAGCTCAGGAATTAAACTACTGATGTTCATGCTAGCTTTCATTTTAGTGGGTCTAGCACTAGAATGTGGTTTTTTCAGACATGGCATTTCTAGTACCTCAGAAGTCAAGAGATCTTTGTCAAGAATTTTGAGGATAAACTGCTGATGTTACGAGACTTGTTATGTTTGAGCTGAATTAGAAATAGTTTAGCAGAACACTGTCAATGAGCTTTACAATGGCATTTAGTCTGATTTGTCTATTTTGAAAACATTTTAAAACCACTGCTTATGTATTTAACTCACTTCAGAATTCAAGAGCAAAAAGACATTTGTTTCTCTGAAACCCTATCGGAAGAAAATGTTTCTAGGCAGTTTCAGTTCAAGATAAGGTAGGGTGTTTCTGCTGCTGATAAAATGTTTTTGCAATAGTGATACAGAAAGGAATAGGGATTGAGAAAATATTTTTTTAAAAAAAAGGTGGTTAATTGCCTGGACCTTTGAGTATTATGTTGTGCTAGGTGGTTTCCTTCTCAGACATAACTTCTGCTTACTTAATTAAAAGTGTTTGCCATAAAGAGAATACGCTAAAAAAATAAAATCTGGTTTTGCTGGAGAGGCTAAGTAATTAGGCTAACTTTTGAAAACAATAAAAAGGCTTTATTGTAAAAAATAAACAAACAAAAAATCCCAAACAATTCTGAGTGGGCCTGTGTGTGCAAGCAGATAACCTAACTCTTCACCAAACGGCTTACTTATTGTAATGGGTGACCTAGGAAATGTTAGAAATCAAAAGTTGGGGCAAACTTTCAAGAAGTCATGAATGCACGATGTGGATCAGTTTTTGTATTTTTGACCTCTTCCTAAACTGTTTTCACAGTAAAATATATGGTGTAAAAAAATTGCAATTGCATGCAAGACTGGATGAAAGTAGAGAAGACTTACAAAACCATTAGGATGCATATCAGAGAATTAAGTAAGGCAGACACCTCATAAAAGAGAGAAAGCTATAAAATCAGTGTGCACAAACGAGAAGTTTAAAAGTATCATTAAAATAACAAAGAAGAACGTTTTACATTAAGCAATAAGGAAGTCTGGAAAAAGATGGAATGGTGGAATATTATAATAACTGTTATAAGCTATATAGAAAAAAAAATTCAAGCAAGGGATTGGATTAACATACTAACAATGTAAAAAAATTTAATGAGTCTTATAGTGCCTCTTGTAACTAAAGAGAAGAAAGTGTTAGAGATACTAATGACAGAAAAGGAAGTACATGAGCAGGCAAACTTTTAAAATATCATTACATTAGGCTCTATCTGTTGTGTGCAAGAATGCTGGTGCAGTCTTATAATCTTATAAGCTTGTTTCTTGCAGGATTTGAATCCATCTGAATTAGACCAAAACAGAAGAATGCAAGAAAAAACTTGTACAAAATCAAGAAACGTGGCTGTGTTTGAGAGGAACCTTAGCAAGTGTTTTCATTCCATGCCTTGCAACTTCAAATTACTTTGCCATCATTTTATGTCAGCTGTAACATCCATGCCAGTCCGTGTTTGTAATGCAAAGGAGATGTGTTTCTTGTGCAAATATTTGGTTACATTCCCATTCATCAGATCAAGCAGCAGTGCTGAAGGGCAGCTGATGCTGTGAAATTCATCTTCTCTCTGGAATACTATGGCTCAAGTGAGTCACTATATCTATGTACAAAGACACATTTTTGGAAGGGCTCCCACTCTTGTACTTCAAATAGTGTCTCTCTCCATGAAGAGGCAGAAAACTATCTGCTGTCTTTTTGTGCCTTCCTCTAACTGAGGATACCTGACAGTTAGTGACTAAGCTGGTCAGGCTAACCTAAATAGCTGAGACTGCCCTTCACCTTATTTTCTCAGTTTAAGCTCCTAAGCGTCCTAGAAACGAATATAGCCATTTTTCCTCTTCTCTCTCAGGAAAACCATATGTAAATTATTTTATAATCTCTTGGGGAGGATTTGTCTACTTAAGGAACAGAAATGAATGGGGAGGGAAGGCAGTATCAAGTGGAAGGGGACAGATCCAAATGATATACTATTAGATGGTTACTAACTGTTCAGAAAACACTTCTGCTCTAAACCCATCTGGGAGAAAATGACTTGTGCAGACTCTTTCAGTGCTGTTGAAAGCCATGTGCTACTTGAAACTCTTACCTGGTTGAAATCACACATGAAAAAGTCTATCTCCCTTTGGATTTGGTAGTGGCCCCCAAGCTTGCAGTTGCTCGTGCTCATGAAGTGGGTCACGTTTTCATTCAAGATGAAAATAAAACACAGGAATTTACACTGTATACATATATTTTCATACTTGAGGTACCTTTCAAATATTCTGAAGAGTGTTTTTCTGTATTAGCTAACCCCACTCTATAGCCATATGAAAGTAAATATCAAAGTAGAGACATGTTAAATTAAATGGAAGAGACTTTCAGAGAAATTGTTTCAATTTCTTTCTATTTTTTTTAAGACGGTACAGCAGTGAGAATACATTTCCATTTCAGACACCTTCAGATGTTCTAAGTTGGGGTTTCCTGATCGAACTGTCTGCACAGCTATGTGATTCTTACATGGAGCCTTCTAGGATTCCCTGATGGGAATTCCTGCCTTTACAGAGCCGTTTACTGACTTTATATGCCATGACTAAATTCTCTCCTTCCTGTTTGCCTTCTCTGATGGAAGAACCCAGTAGATGCTACTAAGAACCTTCTTCATGTCAAAAATTTGAACTCCTCATTCAAGGAACTTTTAAAATGCGCAACATACTATTTAATGTGCGTGGGTATACTTCAGACTTGTAGGTATATGGAAGGTTCTCTGGAAGGTATGTAGTGAAGGTTATCGCTTTCCAAGATATAACACCAGATAATTTAATCTTCCCTAATTAGAAACTTAATGCTTAACAGGATGTAGCTCATGTGGCAGCATCTGTGAGATGTGTAGGGAATCAGTTCTGTATTTCAATAGCTTTACGGTTTTGCTTCTGATATTGATCACTGTACTCAGTAGGAACCAAAGCACTAACAAGTTTCCCAAAATACCACTTTCTTTTGTCAAAAAAACAGCCTAGGAAATAAAAAAAAATCCATTATCCATATAATGGGATATCTACTTCATTGAGATTATGTTAAGGCCACAAACTGAACTATCTTCCTCTTAAGACATTGATAACAGCCTTAAGCAATTTACACTTAAATGGTAATTGTGTAATTTCCAGTAACTCAAAAATGAATCTCAACCTGGTAAATTGTTAGCTGATGCAGTAAGTTCAAATATAACACTGTTGCAGCATCGCCTTTTCTATGTACATCTCTGAAAATAAATGTTGATATCGTCTTTCTGAATGCAATAGTGGACTACATGTTACTCAAATTGAATTGAAAGATTGTCACCCCAGTTAAAGATTCTGTGTAAGAAAGTTACATGCATAAGATAAATGGAAATAAGAGATGCAAGTAATATTTTTTTACAAAAGCTGATTATTTTTGTATTTTTATGCCACGCAACAGTGAAAGTTGCCATCAATTCTGATTCTTTTGTTTATTTTATGAGCATGACTAATGCTTATAGCAGAAGCTTTTGCTGTTTTGCTTGCAGAGTAAGTTGATTCCAGGTTGGATGTAAAGAATTGTCACTTGAATTTATTCTGCAAGGCTGGCAGCTATATATATTTATGTATGCATACTGCAGTACTGCTAAATGTTTGGAATGAAAGAGTAGATTTTTTTTTGGCACTAGGATCTAAGGATGGAAATGCCATTTGGTATTTAAAAGCAGAAAGCTGTAAATTACTACAGTACTAACTAGACTACACACCCATAATTCCTTTCATGAGAAATACATTGCTGAATTCCCTATAGTTTATTTATAATTCACCCCTAAATTATGCCAGTTATATTTGAGGAGAGAGACAAGTATCAATAGTTTTCACAGCCCACATAAAGAGCGGAAAAATAAATCTGATACATTAGACACTACTTTTTTAATAACTTCTTTTGTTGCTAAAGCTAGAAGTAGACTAGGAAAGCTCATGGAAATATTATCTTTTTATCTTCCCTGCAAAGTCAAGCTGTCCTGAAGAAGGAATTCCTGGCAATTTTGTGTCTGTCTTTTTGTGAGACCGAACAAGATCAGTTAAATCTCAGAAGTTCTGTATATCCTTTATGCAAAACAGACCATGTCTATCTCACCTGCTATTTTATCTTTGTACAGGTCAGTACCTTCCTCTGCTTGTACGTTAGTATAGTCATCACCAGTAATACGCCTTTTTAATTTCCTTTTGCACTTGAATTTTTCTGTTGTGTTTCTATTAAACATACCTGAGAGACCTGCTTTTAGCAGGGTGCATTTTATTTTATTTTGCTGAGTAGTTTATACATGTGTGCCACAAAGCTGAAACAATATAGACTCATTTCACTTTTCCTAAACTGGTAAAATAACATAAACAATGAACTTTTCCAATAGCCTTGCACAGCCTTGTGCAAGTGTCTGAGGGCTGTCTCACCTTTCTAAATCAAACTTTTCTCTTCTTTGAACCATGGCATTTCTTGCCATCTTATTACTTGTGTTTTGCTACAAGAATGAAGATCATTCAACTTTATATTCATTTGGAATTCAGGTATCTGAAGCTGAACTGCAGAATTAATAAACTATATCCAAAATGTGTTCGTATGCAAGCTCTTCTCCAACAGAGATGAAAACTGCCTCAAAATGGAAACATACTTCTATGTCCTTTGATAAATTTATGTGATGTATTAAATGTAGTGGTAAAATTAAATCCTTAAATTATGATTAGCAGTAGTGTTACAAAAATGGTGATGTGCTAGGCAGTAAGAGGGATGTGTAAAGCTTTTGCCAAAAATTCTCATGTTGCTCTTCCTTCTTTTGTACTCTAAGGTCAGGGCAATTAGTATGAACTTGTGCCTGGAATCAATGTGGACTTATTTCTACAAAACAATTCATAGCAGCAATATATTTGAAAAAAAAAGTTATTATCAGAATATGCCGTAATTTATAAACTCTAATTAAAATACTCTTGGTGAGTTCAGCATCCTCCTGCACAAAGGGCTGGGATGCAGGAAGGAAGTGGAGTTCCTCTCACTAACAGTCACCATCTGAATCCCACAGAGAGCTCCGTGTCTTCTTTTCATCTGTCCTATATGCATGTCCCTCACTAATGACTTAAAACTAATAATAGATTCTCATTGTGGTTTGTCAAAGCTAATCTTTAATTTGATGGATTAATTTTAGAACTAAAGCAAATGTCTTAAATATGGAAGCAAAACTTGGTTTCTATTAAAAGATTAAACAAATATGGTGAATAGTTGCAATGGGTTATTTTATATAAAAATGTATCTTTTCATTAATGACCGTTGTCAAAGGAACATTTTTATAAATGTTATTAATAATTCAAATGGTTTAGTAAAGCAGATGGTGTCAATTGAGTGAAATTGTCAATAGAGTATTTCAAAGTACTTTTGCACTATTTTAGCTTACATTTTAATTTATTAAGCTAAATACTTATATTTCTGTAATTGTGTTGGGGTTTTTTTCTGATGAACATAGTGAAAGAAGTAGCTAATGTAAATCTTTTTGCTTAAGAATTAACGGCACAAAAATAACTTGATGTGTATTTTGGGGAGCAACTTCTCAACTAAAAGCAGTGATTTTGCTTTTCTTCTTGGCTAAATCCCAAATATTCTAAGCATATGGAACAATTTAGCAAAAAATACGTAATTATCAAACAGATCTGTCTTTGCCACCTTGAAAATTATTTCTTGTGGCAGGGTAAATGAAACCTCATGTCTAGATTTTACTTCATTTGATCTTTCGCTGCTTTGGCAGCAGAATACAAAAAAAATCTGACAGATGGCACCATTAAAATATGAGTTGATTTGTGCTTACTCTAATATGGATCTGAATATGCTTGATAAAGGCATGGCACAAACTTCTAACTGAAATTTTGAAGCAAAGTACATTTATCTTGGTAAGAACATGAACAATCTATGTAACTGTAAAAACAAATTTAATATCATGCAGGTGTTCACAAGCAAATATACGCACATTATTCCTTTCATTATAAATAAAACTGCAATCAAATTTTGGCTCTAAGCTTGTTTCTGTTTCTCTTTTCTATGTGGAGGCCAGTATCAGTGATTGCAAATTCACTATTGCAGTGTCCACTCAGTGGGCAGATAGACTGACTGATGTTGTAGCCTTGCCTATAAAAAACACTTTTTACAACATAAGAAATGTGCTGTCAAGATTAGTTCAGTATGCTCTCTTCTACATGACTTCTGATTTTTTTTTATTACCTTACTAAATCTAAAGTCTTTTGGAAACTGAATTTTCTGGACTAGATTATGCATTTCCCATGAAACACTCTTCCATAACAGTGGAATGGCCCTTTAGTGGGGACTGGGTCCAGGGATCTTTTTTGGTCAGTGTCCCAGATGGAACATGCTTTCTGATTTGATCTTTCAGACTTGAGAAACTTTTTTTAAAATTGATTTCTGTATGGTAGGTAATTTTCAACAGGAAGAGTAGGTATTACCTGTACCCCCAGCTTTAAGACCTCCTCCATGGTGGAAAAGAAAGGAATGGGAACCACCTGCAGCAGTGGAGTGAATGAAACGTGGGTTTATATCCTGATACTGCAAAAAAGAGCTTTGTAATTTTCTTCAGACCTGTAAAAGAATCAGCCACTACCAGCTGTCGTAAGAACCTGGGTTTATGCCTTGTGGGGGAAGAGTCAGGAGAAATCCAGTTTCTGCACCATACTTGGGGTCAGGGTGAAGTGGCACCAAGCCATTCTTACCCATCTAGAGGGAGCTATGGCAGCTATGCATGGTGGGGCTTACAGTGGAGCTGAGGAAACTGAAGTATGTATGGTATTTAGATTGGGAGTATTCTAAATAGTATATTGGGAAGAGAACCCCAAATTTCATGTATCAGATCCTTTATACAGGTCTGGCATTCTGGAGTTGTACAGCACTCTGGCCTCCAGCCATATCCATCTCTATTGCAATTGTCCATGTTAAAACAGTGTTTCCTGTTACATAACTGTTTTCAGAAGTCTGGGAGCCAGACAATAACGGGCTAAACTAAAATGTTAAGAATGTTTTTCACTTCAGTAGCTACAATTAATAAATACTGATAAGTATTTTTGTAAACTTGTAGTTGTTCTCATTTCAGCTTTTCTGGTGGGACTAAAACAAGTGATGTGGAAGACTTTTTATTAAGTTGGACTGAGCTGTTTTTTATTTTTCTCCCTTCTGAAGATTTTAGTAGATTCTCTCGAAGCAGTCTTGGAGGTAATATGGGAGGGTACATTCCTGTAAAGCAGGTTTACTCCATTTATCAAACTGAGTTTAAAACAACTGAGATTCTCCAGAAGATCTGAGAGATGTAATTTAGTTTATCAAATCAAGTTAGAGTCTTACAAATATTATAGGAACAGGAACAAAGAAGCCCTAGAGAGTACATATTACAGGAGATGACTGTGTTTGTCACGTTTAGCATTGCAGAATGCAGGCTAGGGGTTATGATTGCTGTCTGTGAATATACCAGGTAGGGTAATACCAAAAAGGGAGAAGAGCTTGAAGTTAATGGGCAGTGTTATCACAGAAGGACATAAGCTGGACATGATAAAATGGTCACTGAGATTTCAAGATATCCAGTAAAATAAGCAAAATAAGCCATACTAGAATATCAGTGAGGGGAGAAAGAAAGAAGAAAAAAAATAAGAGTGCGAACTAGGTATTGAGATTTAATTAAATATTTACTGTGGTGATGTGGTCCTTCTCAACTGCAACAGAAGTTATTTTCTAAAAATGTTGCTTTGTCCCCTTTAAGACATTGCATCTTCCAGCTCAGCCTTTTAATGGCATTTCAGGTGCGGTGGAGGTTGGACATGCTTCAAAAAGCATTTTGAGAGGAAATGGTAATTACTTATGTACAGCCTTTCAAATGTCCTAGTTTCTTTAGAAATAAGAATATATGGAATTCCCAAACAAGAAAGGAATGTGTGTGAAACGAAGAGTCAGTGAAAGGGGCTGTTTTTCTGTGCATCTAGCAAAGTCTCATGTTTACTGTAAAACTGTGGGACCAAGTTATGTGGAAGCAGATGGAAATACCTTTTAAATTGTGCTGTGGTATTGTCAACTGCAGAGATGCAAGATACTGCAACACGGGTACCTTTGAGCTCCGTGGCCAGTTAGTGTCACAGCTCCAGAGAGGTCCCTTTTGCTGTTGGATTCTCAGAACAATCTTTGTATTTATAGACAATTTCAAAACAAAATCTCCCTGCAGCACAAACAGAAAACAAACAAAACCCCCCAAAGCCTCAACACCCCCAACCCTTCCCCTCTCCAACCGAAAAAATTCTGCCAGTCCATACAAGCCACATAGTTCTTCAAAAGCATGAAACTGCAATAAGAAACTAAAATCTTGATACTATCACTCATCTTTTTTTTGTGTGTGTTGCCCTCCAGGATGATCTCATCAAGGCAGGAGCTTTCTGGGTTTATGTGTATCTGTAGGTCAATTAAGTGCTGATGTTTAATGAATAACATTTAAGTATCTGCCTTGATTTTTGAAGCAGTTTATTACAAGTAGAATGGAAGCATCAAAAATGTTAAGAAAATTTGGGTACCTTTTGGTTTACTGAAAAACTTTTGCTATGAAAGGGAGGTATCATTTCTGTATTTAGAATTATTGGGAATGGAACCTTAACTGGAGTGATTTTTTAAATAATAAATAAAATTTTATCTATTAATTTTAGAACCTTAAAAACATAAAATACATTAAAATATTTTATGGTATTGAAGAAAAGGTTCTCTCAATGAGAACTGGTAGACGTACCTGGTAACATATTAATGAAAATATCATTTTATTTTAGGTTTACTCTTATGGTTTACTCTTACTTAGGTTTACGCATCTGATTCAATTGAGCAGTTGTTTCTGAAAGATGAGCAAATGAGTTGTTCCAGTAATAAGCTTTTGCTAATACTTGTTGTATCTAGGGTGTGTTTTAATATTTTAAGTTTTAAGTATTTAAAATATTTATTAGTATAAAATCATCTAATGTTAGAATTATTGGAATAAGCTTTGCAAACTTACACCTATGATTTGTCTGTGGTTTTATCAGACTGCTTCTATCAGGTTCACTTATGGACAGTCTAGAGCAGACGCTCTGTGAGATGAATCCCTGTGGGGGAGAGTAGATGACAGAGGCAGAAATTCCTGTTACCCCCAAGTCCTCTTCTTCCAGAGTTTTGTCTGTGTGCTCCAGTTCCCCTTCTTTGCAGCATTCCTTGCCTTTCTGTTTCCCTTCTCCTTGGGGTTGTAATGAATAAAATATAGCTTTCCTTTGCGTCACAGTCTAACCCTTAGCAACATAAGTTATATAACGCTCGCTGTTGCTATTTCTGTTTTCTGATGCTACATCAGAAATACAGACCTCTGTCCTGTGCGACCTCCTAAGCACAGTCTGCAATAAAAGTGCCTGGAATAAAATCCAGTCTGACCTTTTTTCCCCTTTTCTTATTTCTATATAGAAAGCCATTGAAATTTTTACTTTGTTGGTTATATGGAGACTATAACCATTCATAGGTCTTTAATTCATAAACTTCACAGTTCAGCATAGCAAACCAAAGTTGTCCAGAAAGATGATATTGAAATACTGTGCTATTATAAGCTTTAAGCTTTGTGTAATTTAATATGATTTTCACATGGGGCTTTGAAATGTCTCCTTATTAGAGAATCTGAACTTCCAAATCTTTACTGCATTTATCCTTGCAGTGCTGGTGGAGCTGAAGTGCTCCTGTTCTGGTTTCATGGTTAAGGAAATGAAGTGTGCAGTGCCTGTATGATTTCCACCACAGCGCACAGGAAGACGATGTCAGAACCACAAAACCATCTATCCTCTCAACTTTTAGGCATATTTTTGATAACTTCCTCCTTGTCTTCAGACTCTCAGTCTTTCTCTTTCTTGCCTGCCTACCACCCAGCCTACCCCATGTGTATGCTGTAGTGTATCTTATAATCCTGTATTTACTTGAGAAGTATAATAGAGGCTGTTACTGTATAAAATCTAAGCTGCAGATTCTGCACTGATAACTGTCTTCCTCATTTTTGGATGCAGAGTTCTGCTGTCTTAAAATGCTGCCATGACTGAAGCCATGGGGAAAGACAGCTGCCACTTTTGCAGGCTGTTGCAGTTAAAGCATTTTTCTTTTAGGATATTTAACCATGAAGTTTTGGATATTTCTCCAAAATAATGGTGGAAATCCAGTATCTTGTCCAAATTCTTGCTCAGGAAGTTGCTATACATTTAGCCCATCATAAACTCATTAGGTAAGATCTAATTCCTGTCCTGGTTACCTGCTGTTACCTATTCAGCTTTCCATAGGAGACTGAGGTGAGTGTTCATTTCTTCTAAGAGGATTTTGCTGGTATAGAAATAATGCCAGGAAGAGTTGGAGATGTTTCATACAGACTTTCCCATGTTTCAGGTGCTAGAAAGAAAGAGTTTATGGTTTTCTTCCTCCTGTTTAGTATTTACACATGCAGTCATGCATTTAGCAGAACAATGACTTTTCAGTACTACCAACTATTAAAATATATCTCTTTGTTTTATTAAAAGTGAATTTTAGGATTGAAATTGTAGTTCAGTAAACACACAACTTGTAAAACAGCAAATAAGTTACCAGCTTGCTGGTTCACCTTTTGTACCTTCAAGATATTTTGAAAAGTAGCTGGTACGGGTTTGTATTTTTTTTACATACATAGTTTCATAATTATTTAAATGACAAAAGTTGCAAATTTAAATGAAAATCTTGTTCTTTAGAAGATACATATTTAAATAATATGTTCAAGTATAAAATACCATAAAGCAAGGGGAATTAAAATACTACGCTATAGTACTTCTAGGATATGGTGGTTTATCAACAAAAGCTGTAGGACAGGGTTTAGAAACTTTTTGAAAGGTTTTTTTTCTGCTTTTGTTTGCTGTTAGGGTTGGTAAATTTCACTAAGCAGCAAAATTAGATTTAGAGAAAAGATTATTTCTTTTTCCCCTCAGTAGAACAAATGAATGTACTCATTCATTATCTTATAAGTAATCCTGTGATTCAGAAATGTAATTTCTGGAAAATTTGTGGCTCCCTTTGAGTCTTGGCCAATGAAATTTGATTGAAGTTTAGGTAGAAAAAAAGGTGATACTCCTGCCAAGTTTTTGTCAGTTTTATGATTTATAACTCTGAGCATTGGAAATGTATCCTTGCCATAGACCTGGAAACCAAGTAGAACTGATCTGAACTCACAGATATGTCAATTTTGAAAGGGCAAGCAACAGACTTCCTTATGCCAAAAATAGCTTTCATGCTAAATAATTTAAGCATGTTATTTGGTCACAGCTAAATGAATAATAATATTTTTCACTTTGGACTTTTTGTATGGTAGGGGAAACACAAGGTCATTTTAAAATTAGAGAAGTTTTGTTAGTTGAATCTGAAATATCACACATTCAAAAACCATGGTACTTGGTATTGAGTAAAATGTTGTGTGCTGCTTTTATTCCTCATGTATATTTGTTATATATTGATTCCAATGAAGAGACTATTTTAGACTCCTGCAGCAGTTCGAGTAATGTGTACCACTTCTGCGCCTTGCTCTTGTTGAGTGTAAAATATGTATGAAGACATGTCTGAAGTGTAAGTACAGCGGGGCCCCTGGGAAGTTCTGGAGCTGTACCTTGAGTAATTTCAGTCCAGTGCTGACAGAATATTTACTGGTTTATTTTTGGTTTGTAGGTCTGTTTCTATCCATGGTCTCTGAAATGTTCAAGTAGGATTCTTAGTGGAACCTTAATATTGAAATTTGTTTATCTTGATTATGATAAAAGTATAAATATTTCCCCATGGTCTGGCAAATACATACAGCTATATTGTAGTAGTTGCTTTGGTGGCAGCCAGCAAAGGCTCCCAACAGTTTCTATTGAAACATTTTGTATTAAGGCACTTTTAGCCTTTGGAATCATCTGCTTTTCAGAAGAAAATTTCCTTTTCCTGTTTTTAGCCTAAGCATTTTTGGGCAAATCCTACATTTTTTCCTCTCATAAAGAAAATTTATTTTATACTTGAACATCCTCACGGATGGGTAGACTTGTGCTCTCTCTGCTATGTCTGATCGTGTAGTTGATGAGTATGCATTTTACCTGGTTTGAATTTGGGTTAAAAAGAAAGTACTGGATGACTGGAAATGGAGGGGTGCACATGCACAGAGCTTGTAATGCGTCCAGTGCGTGCCTATGGCGCTGCTGGGCCCTGGTTTGAATCACAAACCCTGCACACCTGGAAATATTTGATTTCTAGATTTGTAACATCAGTACGCACTCTGTATCTGTACAGCAGTTATGGACTCTCAAAAGCCCAGGAAATGCCCAGAACCTGACCACTTACCCTTGTTCTGTTCTCCTTTTTTAAATAGTGGAAATAATTTTTCAGGCTTTTCTTTTTTTCCCTCTCTCTTGTTAAAACTTACACTGGTAAAGGTTTTATTCCCCCTCAGTCTCTTTTTTTCTTCTTTCACCAACCATAACGTACTAATATTTCTTTGAAAGTATTTATGGTGGTATGATTTATGCTCTTGTGATAGCTGTTTCATGGCGTTTTCTTTCTCTTGAACCATGAATAATTTCTTTGAGGCCAAATCAAGAAATACCTGTCTTCTGTGGCTTATTGGTTCTTTCAGTAGCTTTTCCTAACTATGTAGATGTATTTGTTTCCACATAAGCTGAAAATATGCTTATAAATCAATGTACCATGTCTTCTGAGGCTGAAGGTTGGTTGTTACTAGTTTTTTAAACTATATTTGGCTTTTTAGTGGAAAGTAAAGGCAGTTCCTGCATATGTTTTATTGGTAATTTTTCTGCTTTAAAATATATTATTTGAAAGCAGTTCCAGTACTGTCATAATTTGGTGCATTCATCGATGCTTAGGCGGGAAAAAGGTATCCTTTGTTACTAGTCATTACCAAATTTACAATTTCATCCTTTTTCTTATTTTTACAAAATCTAGTTATTCAACTTCCATGACTACTTTTGTAAAGTGTTTTCTTCTGATATTGCTCCAGACTGTGTCAGAAAAATGATTTATTTTTAAAAAATTTTATTAATGCGTTTACCTTTTGGAGTTTCAATAGTAATGGGGAATACATGTTATACATTCCTCCATCCATCCATCCACAGTTTACTGTAATTTAGAAGCTGCACTGTAATTTGTAATACAGTTTACCAGGAAGACTGCTCTTAAATTATTTCATCTTCAGACATGTAAGGAAGAAGACCCAATGTAAATCCATCTTGACAATTACTCAGAATCATAAATGAAAAGGTAGGAAAGTTTAAGTATGCAAAGCACAGTGAAAACTTTTTTCCCCCTATATATAATGTGTTTTGCTTGTAAGTGCAACCTACACAGAAATCAAACTTGCCTCGCGTAACATAACTAAGACTTTAGAACTAGTTATGATAATTCTGAATTTTATTTATTTTGTATTGTATCTCTAAATATAGAGCAATCCTTCACAAGGTTTACTACTAAAATGTACAGCTTTTGCTATCTAGCAGTGTAGCTATTTACAAAATATAAAGTCAATGAATCTTTTATCTTCCTAGAAAAATAATTAATTGAATTTTTCTCTTTGTGTTACTTAACTTTCATAAACATCTTTGCCTTGACAGTGTCAGAGATTGCAGGTGCAAAATGTCTCATATAGTCTTAAGTAATGGAAATAGATACAGTTGCACGTAGATACATGGGTGTGTATATATAATACTTTCTCCCTCTTAAAATGGATCTTTCACCAGTACAAATGGTTTAGCTTATCTTAATGATTTAGGCAAGAGTTTAATATTAAACTTCTGTTTTCTCAGTACTGCCCTTCTTGTCTTGTGTTAGCTGGTGACCTTCGAGTTGAAGCTTAGCATTTGTTGCTGAAGCAAGACCACCCCCCTCAAGAGAACTGTTGTTTTTGTACAGTAATCTAGAACAGACAAGTAGAATTTATAAATCTACTGAAAAGGTTATGAAAAAGTCTCAATTGGCTTTGACTGCAAACTTTGACCTGTTTGGCTGGATTTTGGAAACCGTGCCAAGATTTGATTTAAAGCAGCTCTGGGAAGCTCTTTAAGATTAAATTCCAGGGCTGCATGACTGATGTGCTAGTGATATACTTGTGATATTAGACAAGTGTTGCTTCAATACAGTTTTAGGTTTGAACAGATCAATCACCTAAAAGTAAAAATTATCTTGAGTCCGATTTGTTGTGTCTCAATATGATTTTAAAAGGTCTGTTTAGAACTTGGCATCTTGCTACTCTATGCTCTACACCTCTCTGTAGTGAGCTACCCTGACTCCTCTGAAACAAATTGCTATGCTTTTTCTTTAAAAAGAAAAGGTAAGAAAAAGAAAAGGTTCTAAACACATAGGACCTTGGTATGGTTTCCATGAAGCTTTTCAGACAGCAGTTGCAGAAATGGTTTGTATTCAGCACTCTAATAACACATGGCTGGATTAGATGAATTTTGAGATGGAAAGTTTAATCATACATTTTTTCACTCCTTTGATAATAAGAGACATTTGGTGTGAGAATGCTCAGGTTTCAGTGGAGAAAAATCTCTCCAGACTTTACAGTTGAGCACCAGGAAATGTGCATTTATGTCAGAAAAGCTTCTTTATTCACTCACTACAGGGAAAAAAAAACCCCACCTTTTATTTGTTTTTCTCTTGTTTACTTTGTTCTTTCTGATGACTTGGAAAAAAAAGTACTTTTTTTCCAAATTTAGTTGTTTCTAGATTTGAGTGAAACAGTATAATAAACTTGGTTTGACTGAGTTGAGTATTTACGGTGTCCTGATAACCACTGATGGAGGCTGCTCTGTTGTTCTATGGTCAGGCAACTGATTGTTACATAATATATAAGTCACATTCAGGTTAAAGGCATTTTTATTAGATTTCATTGTTACTGATACTTCTTTTGAATCTTTGTGTAAGTGTTGTAGGTGTGTCACTTCTTTCATGAAAAGGGGAAGCAGAACAGTTTTGGAATACTTCTGTCTAATTTAACTATTTGCATTGTTTTCTTAAGTAATAGTAAATTCAACAGTTCAAGTATTTGTGTGTTAAATCAGGCTTCTGCATGAATGCTCGTCAGAAACTTGGTTAGATAGTTGCTAACATATACCTTATGCTGAATTCTCTGCATCTCCAGTTACTTTATTAACTTTACAACAATTAGTACAGGTAGGGCTATCTCAAGTACATCAGTAGAGTATATTTGCACTTTCTCTGTGACAATTTTGTCATTCTCTACAGCTGTAACTTCTGGTAAAGAGAAGGAGTCATTGTTTACAGGATTCCTGTTGGAGGTGCTCTGGTAGCTACAGATAGCTGCATGGTCATTAATTCTGCAAGCTGCAGTGGGTGAAATAGTGGGGCTGGGACTTCAGAGCAGCTGCCTGTCAAGTGAGGAAATCATGGCAAAGGTTCTTATTAAGAACGGGAGTGACAGCCTGGAAGAGGAGGACACTGGTTATGGGTTGAAGCTTGAGGGGAGCATACCTACCAAGCATAAACCCTAGAGATCCAGTGTTTGAAGGTGAAAAAGGCTTTTTTCATCTTAGACTGGAGTCTCTCTTAGAGGACAGCATAGAGATTAAATGAGACAGTGGACAGACTTATTTCTTCACTAATTTTCCTCATGTTAGATTACCCTCTGAGTATCTCAGCAGATAATTAATGAAATTAATCAATCACGAATTATTAGTTGATTCAGCAAGCTGCTTATAACTCATGCAGTTTCTTGTACTGACTGTTGGACCTTGGAAAGAAGGAAGATCACCTAATACCTGTTGTCCATAAGTATTGAAAATAATTTTTTAATGAATACTTACATGGTTTTAAAATGAAAGATGGCTTTTGGCAGTAGTAAGAATTCAATTTCAGACCTGAAGAAGTAGTTGTATGTTAAACTTTTTTTTTCCTCCACTCCATGCAGCTAGTCTAATAAAGTACACTACCTCTCCAAGTAAGTCTCTTAGCACCTGAATGTAATGGTTAAAACCAGAGATAAGAAGCTGGTAAATACTGATGTAACCATTGTTACTTAATTTATCTTTGTAGATATAATGTAAAAGCAACTATCTTTTACATTTGCCGGTTTGGGTGCTAAAACATTTCACAATCATAAAATAAATTTATCAGAATATGTAATTATATCTTTATGTCTAGAAAAATCTGTTAAATGTCACTATCTAGTTGTCTTTGGGATTCAGATTGTACTTCAAATCAAGGAAGTCTAGGCAATGGAAATGATGCTTAGTGCTGGCCATAGGATGAAATGACAGTCATTAACCTACTTGGAAAGCAGGTGCTTACAATCCAGCCCTCCTGCTAAAATTGTGCAACAGATGGTTTTTGGTTTTGGGGTTTTTTGTTTGTTCCTGGGTTTGGTTTTTTGTTTTTTTTACCAGTATAAACAACTTTGCTTTATTTTTTATGCTTTTGAATTATTAATGGGAAATTCTGAGAAATAATTTGATAATGAATATATTCTAGAGTATGTCTACAGATTTTTCTTTTACTCTGTGGGCGTATTCATGTTTTAAATTCCTGTGTAGTAAAATTAATAGGGGATAGCCCAAAATGAATTTTATTTAATTAAGATATTCAAAGATTATAACGTAATGAACTATTGAGATATTTTGTCTGATGCCATGAGTAAGATAGACCATGAGAACTGGCTGAACACGCATGGCTGGTTTTAAGCTAGGTAGTGTTGACTGTAATTTTACTTTTGGGTGAATTATGCTTTTCAGATGTACTTCTCCTTTCCATTACCTATTATTATATCTCTAGCTGGTACTTCTGAAGCCGCATCATTGTGTGCTGTGACTAAGTGTTCAGAGTTGCTGCTTGGCAAGGTGGTCCTCCCATGCTGTAAGGTTTCTTGTTTCTGGTAGTCTTCAATTTGACTGTATAGAACCACACATTTCAAGTGTGCATCCTGGTGTCTGGGGTTGTTCATTGCCAGGGACCTGGGTGGCTTGTAGCAGACACTAACAGGCCTGTGATTTATCTGTCAGAACAAGGTAAATTTGGATTTATTTCTTTTTTTTCAGGAGTTGTATACCCAGTGATGGGTATATAGCTCTAATTTCTGCTATATCTTGCATTTTTACTAATCCAGATAGCTGGCAATTTTCCATGTGCTTTACCTGTAAACAGCTTGATTCCATCCACATTCTGATTTCTGCAAAAGCTACACCTTTTCCTTTTCTTAGGTTCCAATTCTGGAAAATGTTTAACTTCACACATAACTCTTGTGCACCTTGAAAGTTAGGAGGAATATAGCCACCACCGGCTATGTCTGAGCTCAGGAGCTCTGTTAATTGATAGATTTTTTCTATCAGACAGTATTTTATTCTATCAGACATTATAAAAGAAAAAACCCACCTGTGTACAATGACATACAGTATATTGCAGAATGGCAAGCGTGGTTAGGCATCTTTACTTGAAGTTTTCACAGCTGAATGTGGACTTTTTCAATAATCGCACAATATCAATTAAAAAAAGTTTTATTCTACTGCCTGTTGGCTTCAGGGGTGTTTAGTGAATATTCTATATATCCTTTTGAAGTAATGCTCAGAAAAAAGTTGGCTACGTAACCTATTCACACAAATGTGCAACTGTACCTCCGTGTGCCCTTTTTGATGCAGGGCTTTTTGACCACCTTGTAAGAATGGCATTAGGGTTTTAATTTCAAAGTAAACCCTTAGATATATTCTGATCTGATTAATCAGTTGATGTCTCTTTAGAACACATTTTTCCTCTGTGGTGCCTTTGAGGTATATTTTAATGAAAACTGACTGGCTTGAAAGTTCTTAGCTGCCATGATAGCTTAAGAAAATGGGAAAGGCATCATCTATCTTTCAGTTAATATATGTACTGTAAAATACAATTTAATGTAGTTTAAAAGTGAGTGAACAGAAATTCTCCAGAATTCTTAACTAAAGTTCTGAGCCGTGGAAAAAAGAAGGTTTTCAGCAGTTTGAAAAATCATTTGAAATTTAGGGTGAATATCCCATCATTATGAGAAACTGTCGTATTTTACAGAAGTACAGTTGTTTTTATAGGTTTTATTCTATTATATCTTTCCCTTGCTTTGCAGCATAGAAATTTTGGTGTTGGGAGGTGGTGGCCTTTAGTTTTATGGTAAAGATTTAAGGTACAATTGCTCAACTAATTTTAAGCTGTTTAGACACTACAGACCTACTCAGACTAATTTCAGATTTGAAGACTTCTTCCCACCACCCCCCACCACCCCCCCACTCCCATCCTTTTTGGAATGGTGAAAAGTAGGTAAATTCTGAGTTATGGATGATCTTTGAGTATGTAGTTTTATTTGACAGGATCTTGTTTGTTAGAAGGATACAAAGATGGGAATGTCTTTCAGGAACTTCATAGCAATATGGTCTGATTTTTCATCTCTTAGTCACTGAGTAATTTTCTCTTTCAATTGGATATATTTGTGATCTGAGTAATGATGATTCATTGTTATAGTATTTTATCTGAAGTTGGAAAAAGCACCTAGTTGTTTAAAACGTTAAAATTTAACTATGACAGAAAATAACCACACCTTTTTTTGTTTGAAATACCTTTCTTTGTTTTGCTGGGTTTTTTTCATATGTAGCATGAATTTAGGGTTCACATTTCTTCCCTTCCCTTCCCTTCCCAGAAGGGAGCTTTAGGTCTAGAGCAGCCTTACCTGTCTGATGAACCATAGTTTGATTTTGATGTCTGAAATTAGGTGGGATAAGAATAAGTGCAAGTGTTTGCATAACTTAATACAGAGTTGTTATCAGGTTATAGGAGGTTGGCCTATGAAAACAAAAGGGCCCTTTGTTTGTCACAAGAGTGAAAAACTAGAAGTGAGTCTTAGAGTAAAGAGAAGGAGAAGAAGGAAAAAAAGGTATAAAATAATGAGATTTGCATTGATTTTGTTGTGAAAGTATTATAATGTAGAAAAGAGAACAATGACAAAATTGGGGGGTTCACTCTAAAAGTGAGGGAAAAGGTTTTACATGAAAACAAAAATCTTTCATTAGATTGAATTTATAATATATATAATAATACATATCTATTTAAATACATTTTTATCTTACACAAAATAGCACACTATTACCTAAATTTCTAGTAAGCCTTTCAAAGATTACTCAAATTTTTTTTTCTTTTCTTTGTTCTAGTTGCATTAAAATCATCTAACTCTACCAGACCAGAAAGAAATGGCATTCAGGAAAACTCTAGAACTGGAAAATGTGGAGAAGGGATGCAGATCCTGGAAGGAGAACTCCTACTACAGGTATGTTTTGCAATAGACATATTGTATGAACATTTAAATTTAAAAACAAAAAACACCTGTATTTAGCATGCTAGATGCTCACGGATGAGACAGAAAAAGTAAGTTTTCTTGTTGTCAAATTCTTTCCTCATTTTCTTTAGGATAATATTAAACATCTCTTGCATTTTCTTTGGTAGTAGTGACCTTAGAGTGGGTGTTAGAATATGGGCTCCTCTTCAATGTTCCCATGTAATTTGTTGGGAGGGGCTCCCATCTCTTTGCATCTGTTGTTAATAAAGATGATAATATAAAGGAACAGTTTTCATAAGGGCCAGATAAGTTACTAATTTACTGTAAATTTTATGATTAATTGTCTGAAAGAAACAATTTCTCCTCAAAAGACCTTGAGCTTGATGAAATACCTTGCTTTCTCAGTGGTTTGAAAGAGCTCAGCATGTACAGTGTAGGTTCAGGACAAATTTTAAAATACTTTGAATAACTTTTTTATGAACTAATGGAAAATAATAATTTAAAAGTTGTGGGTTTTTAAAAAATTATCTAGCCTGCTTTAATGTCCTAGAGTGTGAAAGCATATGGATGATTATATACTACCAAGTCCAGATTCAACTCAAAAATTACTAATATAGGTATTACAGTGTTCTAGCTAGTTTCACAAAATAGATTTTATGGAGACCTGCAGCTCCATTTGAAATATGTCGGCAGTCTGTCTTCTACACAGGTTTCTCACTGATGTATCCATCAAAAGTGGCAAATTGTTCAGAGCCAATTGTTTGCTTAGAACAAAATGAATTTCAGTGTTCAAAGACAAATGAAAACAGGTTCTAAGAATCCCACAGAACAAATATTTTAAATTGATGTTAATTGAAAATTGTTTTCTAATCAACTATAAAAAACTAGGACATGTATTTCATTTTCTAACCTTAATAAAGTATGACGAAGATCTGTTATGGAGTTAGTGTTGGTGAACAGCTTTCTTTTAAACAGACAAAACCCTAAAAAGCTAAAATATATGGTTTATATTGGAGGCATCTATTTCATCTGAAATATAGGGGGCTTTTTTATGACTTCTGAGTGGAAGTTATATGAGGGAACTCTTTTCCAGTATGAAAATTAAATGGGTGATATAGTTCTAACTGTAAATTCTGCGCCTCTTGGGAAGTAAGTAAATTAATTGGATTTCTTAAATGAATTTTTTTGGTAAATATTTTATATATGTGAAAAAATTTATGAACATGAATATGCAGATAGAATTTTCTCAGGTTATGTAACAAGTCATGAGTGTGATGAAATTGGGAATTTTCTAGAAGGTAGTGGGGATCAGTAAGTTGTAAATATTGATAAAGTCCTTCCCTTCCACTTATGCTCAGAAGTGTTTTGTGTTACACAGGTGTCAATAAATTATAACTGCTGATGAACATTTCCCTTTTATTATCTCCCTACTTTTTTTGGTTTTGCTCAGGTGGTATGAATAAACACTCTATTGTTTGTATTTGCTTTTATTTGTTCATCAGATTCCTAACAAACAGAAAATTGTCTTTTATTTCCAGCATAGAAACTGTCTTGTCAATTCAATATATTGTGGAAGTAGAGATCAAATACATAAATGTGCCTTTCTTAAAAATCAAGCTACTTTTCCTCTAAAATTATTTAAAGTATTTCAAATTCTTATTTTAAATACAAAATCTATGACAGCCTAAGCAAGTTTATGATAAAAAGTGCAAGACAAATGATGACCTCTAAGAAATTTTTAAAACTTAATGAACAGTAATGAACAATTTTGTAATTACCTTTTTATTAGGAGCATTGAGAGTATTTTTAGAGGCAGAAATATCATCTTCAGTTCTCCAGAATAATAAACTCACTGAGAAACCTCGTTATGTCTTTTAAGATAATAATTTTTTTATTGCATTTTGCAAAGACCTCCATCAGAACTCATCTCCCATTTATTGGTATATCCAGATATATGCATTTTACAGAATTTTTTGCTTAAAGAATGTGTATGGCTGTCTCAGTAACAATCCTGGTTCAAGATGAACTGTATACCAGGGCTACTGCAAAATGTGATTGAATTCCAGGTAGAGAAGGTGTACATAGCTCTGTATGAAATGGACCAGAATAACCAGTTTTAACATCTGAGACAAAGTTAGGTGCTGTGCAGCTTGCAGATTTTTTATGTCAACCAGCTGAGGTGAAGTGCCCTGCAGAACAGGTCAGCAGAGGACACAAGCACCTGCCATTGCAGCATTCTGCTGCTGTGAAATTACTGCAAGCTTCATCAAAACCAAGGACTCTGTGTAACCACTCGAGATTTCTTGGACTGGCTATGCTATTTAATTTCAGAGTCTTTTTGGGTTTTTTTTTAGCTCATTCTTTATTCACATAAAATTTACTAAACTTATAAGGAGTTTTTGTAGAGCTAACAACTGTTTATGAGAGTGGATTAAATAATATCTACACATTAAATTGGAGTGGTTCACAACATTTAAAGAACAGTCATTTAATCAGATATTTTACTTATCTATTATTAGTTTGTTGCAGCAAGATAGAGTATATCCTTCACTTACTTTACATATTCTATGTTAAAAAAATTCTGCATAAATAAAGAGAGTTTTTTTAAAAAATGTTTTGAGTATGCTGGCCAAATTTGCCTTTGAATGCAGCTGAGGAAATTAAGTGGCACAATATACTCAATCCAGCCCCTAGAGACTGCCTTTTGTTAAATCTTGACTGAAATCCATAGAAGTAAATCGGCACCTTTCAGATGAGCTGCCAAGTCACAAATGTACTGTTTGCTATCACAACAATTGCCATGGACTGTATTGATTGGGAGTTCAGATAAATGCCCTTTGCGTGACTTTTGAGTGTGGAGCCGCCTGGTCTGCTGCTCCATGGACGGGGAAATCTCTTCAAAAACATTGTTTACTTGCAACAGTCCGCTTGTGCAGAGGTTTTCTATTTTAAGTAAGCTATGAAGTGTTTTCTTGGGCTATGTAGGGGATCTTGATAGCTTGATTTCCTGTCCACAGTGGCCTATCTGCACTATGAGTAGAATGGATTTTGGGACTGGGTTTGTGACATGGCTCTCGTTTGTGCTGTGGGCAGCTGGGGGTACCCAAGGCTTAAACCACGCAAACAGTGTGAGCTGTGGTTGATATTAGATAAACTTACAGCTCATGCTGCTGTCACTTGTCTCGTACAATCAAGAGTATTTAAAAGTCATCAACATGGTTTTCTTTTCTCCACTGAATTTTTAAAAAAAAGTTACTTTTTTTTGTTTGATCCAGTTTTCTTCATTTTAACACATATACTATAGAGAGATGCAATGAGGAATCCTTCTGTTTATGCTGTTAGATAATGATATGCTTTTGCATGCTTACATTTTATTGGGGGACTATAGTATAGGTAGAGCCACAATAATTACCTGGAGTTTTGTCTCTGAAACTGACAGATTGGCGTGTTTCTTCCCCAGGCGTTAAATGGATTTGTGTTAGTTGTTACAGCAGATGCTCTGGTTTTTTACGTCTCTTCTACTATCCAAGACTATTTGGGGTTCCAACAAGTAAGTTTATTTCTTCTTCTATTTTTTTCAGAGGTTTTGCTTAACTTCAGAGAGCATCAGTGTTCATATTAAGGGTTTTAAATTTTTTTTGTAATAAAAATCTCAGGTACTTTAGGTTGAATTACTTTGAAACCATATTACTTTTCTATCAGCCTACATAGCCAGGATGTCAGGCCAAGCACAACAGGAATATAATTTCCAAAGTTGAGTTAGGCAAGATAGGAAATTTTCACACTTAATTATTCTTTGCTGGAACAACTATTTGAAATTTATACTGTGGTGTTACCCAGTTTATGATGCTGAGTGAGACATAATTCAGTGGGAAGGTAATTATTTTAATAGAAACCTTTCATGCAAAATTATTTCCATATGCCTTGAGATTTTAAATATCCAGTGAGTGATTTTGGTATTTTTAGAATTTGTTCTCTTGCTCACGTTTATTTATTTAATTATTAATTTCAAAACAAGCATTTTTCTTTTACTATTTATGGTGCAGGTCACATATGGCTAACTTCATTGGGCTTGCAAGCCAGGTGCCAAAGTACTAAAGACCAAGGCATAGCAGGCAAATTCTGCCTTTGTTAGAAAACTCTTGGGACTACTTTATGTGAAGATTATAGTTATAGTTCTCAATGTATATCCATGGATACTGCATATTGATATTCAACTGCTGTCTAAAAATAGGGAGAAACCTTGGCCGGTCTGCAATTTTGGGTAACTGGTAAGAGACTGGGGAAAGTTTGTGTAAAAGACAATATTTCAAAAAAACCCGATTGTTATTCCTGGGGTTACATATTCCTTCAATGTTGGGGAATGAAAAAAGAAAAAAGCTTGGAAAAAAAATTGGGCATTTGTGAGGTAATGCCAGCAAATCAAGTGCATGATTTCGAAGTGAAGTCTTAAAGTTACAAAGATTAGCATTTCTGGCAATTTGCTCTGGAAAATACTGATTGTTTTATGAAATTCATCATAGCAAAATTTGACTTATGCTTCTGCTTTTGCCAGTTAATCTCAATTACTTTATATCTATGTTTTATTTAAATATTTTCTGTTTATATAATGGTTGAGTTTTTGAAACATGCAAAAACGGGGATCTTCTCAGTCAGCTGAGTCTTTTCTTGAATATTTTGGGTGGTTTTTTTCCCCCTTAAGTTCCTTTAAGCACTGATCCTTGCTCTTGTGCCTTTGCCATTTAGATCACGTTCCTAACCACACAATTGGTAGTGGTATAAGAGCTTAATAATTACATGTGTTAATGCATCCTTAAGTGACAAGGTTTTCAGGCAAACAAATCCACTGTTCATAATCTGCTTGGCTTAGTTTTGGCAGTTGTTTGGTTCAGGGTCTTTTGCTTCTTTTGTATTCCTGTAGCACCTATAGTGGGTCAAGTCAAGAATTAGCTGGCAAGTACTTCATTGACCACTATGTAAAATTAAATAATTTCAACAGAACCTAAGCATAGCATGTCC
This sequence comes from Platysteira castanea, assembly GCA_013397175.1. Classification (NCBI taxonomy): domain Eukaryota; kingdom Metazoa; phylum Chordata; class Aves; order Passeriformes; genus Platysteira; species Platysteira castanea. Next base: position 1,135,647 of record VYXC01010949.1, read on the forward strand.
AGGCCTTCTTAGGTAAATGCAGGTAAAGAAATTGTTGACATAATATAACTTTTTTTTCTAAGGCAATATTTTTATTACTGTTTCCCACGTTTATGGTCATGGGTGTAACTGAACTGTTCTCTGTGCTGCTAAAAATTGTTTCATGAAGCCTTGCCACTTGCATATGATTGTATGTATTTATCCCTGAGCAAAATGGATTTTGTTATATTCATAATAGCCTTGTCAATCAGACAACTCATATCATATTGTCATATAATTTTCTTATTCTCATTCTTTCACACCTTTTTCCTTTTGTTCATAGTCGGATATTATACACCAGAGTGTATTTGAATTGATTCACACAGAGGACAGACCTGAGTTTCAACGACAGCTGCATTGGGCATTAAATCCTGCCCAGTCAGCAGATTCTGGACCAAGTGTACAAGGTGAGAACATGGCCAATTAATGTGTTTTCCTGTCTGATTAGTTATTTTTTGGACTTTTTTTGCACTTTTTAAATTTGTCTATGTAAAAAAGTTTAGATCATTTTATACGAAGAAAGGAAGAAATAGCATCTTTCAAATTTATTTGAATTTTATGGGCATATTTAGCCAACAGTGAGAATTACTGTTTTTTGCACTTTAAATAAGCACTGTTATTCATAGCACAGCACCATTAAAATACCAATTATACTTTGAATTGGAAGACTTTAATTTGGAGTGTAAGTGACAAGGTTTCTTAGACTGATCAGTCTAAGAATGTGCTAGTTACAGTGTTAATATAGGGAAGAGTGCATTCATTGCCACATAGATGAGCACTTAGAGATTAAAGTGGAAGAGAAATAAAAGATGAAATAGAGGAGTCTTTGAGATCAACTAGTATGCATACTAGAGCATTGGGTTGTCACATGTTACTGGTTGATGCTTAAGTGAGCTGCTATATTGAGAAAGAGCCAAGGAGAAGCACACTGCCTGTGTATCAGAGCAACAATGTGTAGGTGCAGGTAGTTGTGTGTAATACAGGAAGCTCGTGCCTGCACCATAATGACAACAAAGCCATTGAGACAACTGCTCCATTTTAATACCCCCTTTGCATAACGGTTGTTTAAACATATAGGTAAAATCTTCTGTTACACTGGCTTGATTTTTTAATCCATTTAAAAAATCCATTTTTTTAAAATAAACCTGCCATTTTTAAAGTAACTTGATCTAAAAAAAATTGAGTATGGAAACGCCATGATTTGATAAAGTTACTGTGTTTGTAACACACCTCAGTATATTTCAGTTTTTCATTAGTGGTAAACATTGTTTTATCGTCTCTGGATCAATCCCCACAGGCCTGCTGCACAGCTAGTTAACAGTAGAGTTCAGCACAGCAAACAGTACGGTGCTCAGAAACCAGATTTTCATGTGGTGACTTCCTGTTTGCTTTAGAGTGAAATGGTGTTCTATGGACCTTAAGTAAGTGCATATGAATTTACAAAAGGTTGTTTGAAAAGTATGACATCAGGTTGAATTGGCTTTAGATTTGACTGAACTACAAGTGCTGAGCAGAATTACAAACAATTCTCTGTTTTGTATCTTGTGTTTCTAGCTTGCTAAAAGCTGCGAATTGTGCCTCACTCCTGAAAGTGTTCAAGGCCAGGGTGGATGGGGCTTTGAGCAACCTGGTCTAGTGAAATGTGTCCCTGTCCATGGCAGAGGGCTTGGAATTAGGTGATCTCCAAGGTCACTTCTAACCCAAGCCATTCTATGATTCTATGATGACTTTTGAATCTCAAGTAGCATAAAAGGTTTGGATGTTGAGGATTTTTAAACTGAATTCAGATTTATAGCGAAGGATAATGCTATGACCATAAGGATCTTCTCCATTTTTGATAATTTAATCCATTTCTGTTTTAGTGCATTCAGCTAGCATTATGTAGATATTTATAGATATAATTGTGCTTCAGCTTCAGCACAGATTCCATCCTGAGTCTGGGAACTAATTCTGCTTCAGTTAGCCTGGACTGGTTATTTCTCACTCAATACTCTGGTATGCTGCTAGACCACTGGTTTCCTCAGCTGTTACTGTGCTTCCCAGACATTCTTCCCAGTCCTGTCTTCTTTCCAGAGAAGTTTGCAAAATTCTGATTTTTTAGTCCCAAATATCTGCTTTGGGCCATTAAGTCTTGATTATCTTTTGAGCTTCCCATGTTGCCTAACCATATTGTCCTGAGTTTAAAGACAAGCACCTAATGCACTGCATGTTCTGCACATTGCTCCATGGCATTGATGAGATCCAGTGTAAGCTTTTTGATGGATATGGGTTCTAACCACTGTCATGTTAACTGGTAGTTTTACTCTTGGGATTGTAGATGCTCTGTAAGATTCTTTGCCTTCTTACAGTGAGTGACTTCTTCAAGATCCTGGCAATAAAACCTCCCCGCCTTCTGTCTGCCTGGAAAAGTGCAGCAGTATTGCTTTCACAAGTGTAAGAGGCTCAGTTTTGAAGCCCATTGCCTCCTGTTTTGAGTTCTGTTCTCCTCCTTTCGAGAGCCACTTCTTCCACCACAGCTTTTCTCACTCTTGGGAACTGTGCATTTTACTGTGGAAGTTGAAAAAATCCACAGGACCCAGCTGGACTTGCTGAACCTTCAAATTTCAGCTCTGTATTTGCCAAAAGAATAACGCAGAGTTTCTTCCGTGGCAGAAATGCTGAAGGGCACACCTACCAGTGCCAAGGATGCCAGCAGAAACCCTGGCACTGCCTATTGGGTACTAGATCTGCACCCTGTCAGAGCTGGCAGTTTTGAAATATAAGTTTGGATTTGCAAGCTGTTTCTTTGATGCTCTTTCTTCATAATCATTGCTTCTTCAGAGAGCTTCTTGGAGAAGCACTGTCTCAGAAGTTTTGAAAATTCTCACTAGCAATTAGGCAATTAATAATAATAAAAAAAATCTGAAGCAGTAGGAAGTAAGGAAGTTTACTTTGTCTGTTGAGAACCATTCATATGACAAGTGTGGGAATTTGTTATTTTCTACTTTCAAAGTTAGCTGGTAACTATCTTGGGATACAAATACCTGAGTTTCTTTGCCTTTGGGATCTGCTTATAATGGTGACTGGCCAATACAGTTCTTCAGATGGCTGTAATTTCAGATTAATCCCTTTTCATACACACTACCATCTAGGGCAGAAAAAGGTTTGTTTTTCTCCATACCTTGAAGTTTATTCAGCAAAATTTGATGTTGCAAAGCAGTTCTTTTAAGAAAAAAGGTAGCTCCTGATTTTATGTGAAAAGCTGGATAACTCAGCATTCTTGTTGGATTTAGGTGGCCTTAGGTTGGAAGATCTATTGGTAAGATACCAGCAATCTCATTTGGCTCCAGTTCAGTCCCTTGAATTCATAGGAGATTAAACTGAAATGGCTTTTGGTAATGATTTGTTTACCTTTGGGTTTGTTTTGCCATTGTCCTAACCTCTGAGCCTATCTGTAAGTTTTTCCAGCTGTTCAAGAGACAAAATTGTATTCCAGAAAACATAATGTGGTGTGTTATTAAGTGACATGCTCTCCCTGACCTCGTCTCCATGTCTGGAAGGTCAATATGGGTTCTTAAAATCTGTGTTGTTATTTTGTCCATACTTAATAATTGGTTCTCTATGGGCTATTTTTTAAATTAAAGAGTATTTGGTGTTCTAAAATGGCTTTTTAAGCTGTTTTTTCTCAATTTTCTGCATGTGTTAATTCCTAGGAAACAACTGGTGTTTTCATATGTATTGCAAACAAGATCACTTTGCTAAATTTGCTGTGAGTAGTCAGGCTCTGGTATCTCTGTATGTGTAGCCTCATCTAGAACATATGTATTCTATCAGAAGTTTATTGATTTACCTTCTGGTTTTACTTTATATTCCAAATATTTAAGTCTGTTTTCTAAATACCACTTAGCAGCAAATGCTTGTCCTGACTAGGTAGAAGGATACCATGTTGTTATCCTAGTTAAAAATCATGGGTTTGAGTATTTTTTAAAACAAACAACCCCCAAACCACAAGTACTCCAGCAATACCTGGAGAGGTAACTATGGTGTTTTGATCAGCAGAAATATTTTCACTATTTAGTAGGGTGGTTTTTGCCTTCACTGGAGAAAAATACTGATTTTCTATGGTGGTTTCCTAAATTTGCTGATTTTAATTTATTGCTACTGCTTTCAACTGGCTGTCAGGGAAGTTTCACAGTTTAATACCATTACTGAGTTTTTGAATACTCAGTTCCTGTAGATGCTGTGCCTTTTTATGGATCCTGCTGTTGTAGGAACATGAGTGTCTTCTCTGCTGGGGACTCTACTCTCTGCAACTGATCCAGAATCTAGGCTGTTGACAAACATAATGAATAAATTAAAAACCCAAACAAACAAAAGCCCCAAAGAAAAAAAAAAAAAAACCACTTAAAAATAAATTACATTCAGTTTTCAAATACCATAGCCTGTAAAGCATAATCCCATCAGAAGAACTGATGCTTAACCTCAGTGTTACAATCGTGATAGGTTCTGAGGATGTTTCCAGTTTACATTGTTCTTGCTCAGGTCGTGACCTAATGCTTTGTTTATGAGACGGAAGATCGTTTGTTATAGATAGCCTTCACTAGGTGTTCTTCTAAAAATAATCCTTATAAATAATCCTTTCCTGCAGGAGATAATGGCTTTTCACAGCCAGCAACCTATTATAACCCAGACCAACTTCCTCCAGAGAATTCTTCCTTTATGGAAAGGAACTTCATCTGCAGGTTACGATGCCTCCTGGACAATTCATCTGGATTCCTGGTGAGTATGGAGTTACATAAAAACTTCCACATATGCTTAAAAGTTGGAAATCTGCATTATCCGAACGAGAGGTGCAGCAACTTACTTCATTAAGTCTCCAAAGATATCTGAGCTGCTTGAACCACAGTGTTTCAGTTAGTGACACTGAATGTCTCCCCTTTAACATGTTGTCACAACCAGGTGCAAGTTTTCTCATTTCTCATGGCCCAGTTTCCTCAGGGAAACACAAATAAGCAACTGCTCTTGTAAAGTGCTGTATGATTTGCAGATAAAAAAGCATTGCCATAGTATTTTTCTTGTATCAAATTGAGTATCTTGAGATGTAATAAGCTATAGTAATTACCAGGACCATAGTTTTTCCTTATTTGGGAGAGTTTGTGCTTTGTCTTTCTAATGCATTTTTTTGTTTGTCAATTATTTAGATTTTAAAACAAGTATGGGTTTATCACCCTCTTTGTGATATCTTACAGATAGAATTGTTTACAATTGCAAAATTGTAAACAATACACATATTGCATTTGCAATAATGATCTAATTATATATATGTATATTCATTAGAATATTGAAGCCCCAGTCGATATTTGTTACTACGTGTTTAGTTTCTGGGGTTTTTTTGTTTGGTTTTTTTTTACAGAATAATCTTCCCATTTATTAATCTTCCAGTAAGTTTATTAGTAGATCTTGAAGTGACACACTCAGGGGCATAACAACAGTGTTCTGTACTTGTTAGCTAACTTTTATGTATGACATCCTATAAAGCTTGAATGTGATGGGTCTTAAAAAAAATTAAAAATCCATGTTTTCCATTATAACAGAAATATCTTGCTCTTAAGTATCTCCAGCATATAACAATTACTTTTTTCCTCATCCTAAGGCTATGAATTTTCAAGGACGATTAAAGTTTCTCCATGGACAAAACAAGAAAGGGAAGGATGGTGCTACTCTGTCTCCTCAGCTTGCTCTGTTTGCAGTAGCTACTCCCCTGCAGCCACCATCTATCCTTGAGATACGAACCAAAAACTTCATCTTCAGAACTAAACACAAACTGGATTTCACACCTACTGGCTGTGATGCAAAGTAGGTGTAAATTATTTGGTGTAATAATCTAATGATTTGCCAATGAGATAGGTTTCAAGTGTGTATTTGAAATATAAAGCAGGCTACTCTTTGAGTATATAAACTGTTTCAATGATGGTTGTTTATAAACTGTTAAGGATTTTCTCTTCAGCCCTGATAACAGGTAAAGAGAAATGGATTTGCCGTAGTCTATATCCTTGAAATGGCATAGTGCTCTCTGACTCTCATCTGTTAGAAAAACAAAGCCAAAACCCACAAAACCAACCCAAGATAAAAAACCCAAAAGACAGCATAGTAATGAATTAGGGAACAAGGAAAGTTTCATGTTAAATCTGGTTTGAAATTTGGTTTTAGAACTGATAGAACAAGTATTTCATTTCATTTTACAAGCATATTTTCTCCTTCAGTTCAAATAGGTGTAAAAACAAATGGAAATGTTTTTCTCCTCAAAATAAACTAATTAAGTACTTTTTTATGCTATGACTTTTACCTGTTTCCAAACCATTCTTTTCCCTATGTAAAATTTGGAAACACTATTGCATTACTAGATCAAAATACTATTACTGTGCATCAATATGGCAAGAAGCCCATTAGGATGCTTTTTTATCAAAATAAAAGCCTCTGGCCTCCTTCCTTCTCCTCTCTCTCCTTTTTTGACTGACAATGCTTTCATTTTTCAGTGGAGTCTCTCATATGGGTTTCCAAGCCTACTTATAGGATAGAGTTAAATTACTTGGTATTCTGTCTGCTGAGAGACCAAAATGTTTTATTTCTCTAAGCTAATACAAGTAAAAGTTAACAAAATGTTAACACAAGTGTTTCTTTCCTCTGATATTTTCATTAACTTGAAACTTTCAATTTTTATCACATTTTACACTTTTACGTATATTGTTCCCCATCCCTACTTTCCCCCTTTTTTTACCTTTCTGTCTTTGAATCTCCATTTCTTTGTTCCAAATCCTATTTAAGTCTCTTTTTGACTATGTCTTTTTATTATGTATTGCACAGAAATCACATGAATTCTGTTAAGTGTTTCATCTCCCCAACCTCTAGTAAAGTACTCTAATTTCAACTGCCAGGGTCAAATATGACTCTCACTAGTAGTCCTCTGAGTCATATCTTGTTTGTATGCAAACACAGGGGTCCCAAACCACTCAATAGCAAAAGGGATGTAGTTCTGAGATACACCTGGGTTTGAGCCTTAAGGTACTAAAAATTCTTATTTAGGCAAGAAGTTTTAGATAACTAAAGTTAAACCACTACTTAATCCTACACACAAGCACCTATAGGTAAATGAAAAGAAACAGGGCTAAGAAAGTAGTGTCTTTCTTTGGAACCAATGGGAGCCGTCTGCTAGGAGTGAACCTGTTCAATAGTATGGAATTGAGAGCCCGGCTGTAGGCATCCACTGTGTTTTTATGAGTTCATGGTTTTGTGAACCCAGTCCTAGTCACTGAAGGCAGCTTGGCAGACTAGTTAAAATTTTATGATTTGTTGACTGTATTTTTTATTGGAGCTGTTCTGCTTCCGCATACGATTGATATAGGAACAAAGAGTAGTTAGCACTTGCACCTGAAATGTTCTAGCCGTAATTAACTTGCTTGATTTTCATTCTGTGAGTTGGTTATCAGCTGTGTTGCAATTTTTTGGTTTTACCTTCCAGAGGAAAGATTGTCCTGGGATACACCGAAGCAGAGCTGTGTATGAGAGGAACAGGATACCAGTTTATTCATGCAGCTGATATGCTTTATTGTGCTGAAAATCACATTCGAAGTAAGTTTCATTCCCTTAGAAAGGCTGAAAAATCAAAGCATGGAGTATTTTTTCAGTATGAATGCAATATGAAGTACAGTACAAAAAAAAGGTTGTTAACAAGAAGAACACTGTTCATTTTATGTGTTGTTTCTGTCCCTCTAAAAACTTACACTGGTTGAAAAAATGTTTAATATCCCTATCTAGACCCTTTTAGGATATATATTCCAGCCTCTGTCACATCTTGCTCTTCTCACTTCCTTCTCCTCTCAAACCAACTTCTGCTCTTTGAACAACTTTCTTTGGGCAAGGGGACTACCAAAGATAACTTTCCTGTTAGCAAGTTAAATAAAGCATTTTCTTTTGATATTGGTGTAAGACTTTTATCAGAAATTAATCTCTGATTTAACATGGTAGTGTCCAAACATTTCTGAGTTTGATTCTTGGCTGCTTGAGTTGGTTTAAGTAACAATTATAGGAAGAAGTATAGTGTTAAGGAAATAAGCATCAGCTATCTCATATATAACTATTTAGGGGACTCATTTTTTTACTCTTGTTGTTAGTTATAACAAAGTTATCTTCTGAATTTATGGAATCATCTTCCGAATATTATGGTACTTCTTCTTTTCTACTGACTGCTCCTGAAAAGCTCTTTTTTTTTTCTTTTATCCCCTCATAGACAATTAGATAATGCCCCTCAGCAGGTTGTTCTCAACCTGTTTAGGCACATTTTCTGTTTCAGGTATAGCTCAGTCACTACTGCTTATCATAAACAATAATAAAGAAAAGGATCCAGAGTAGAAGGGGATGAAACTTGAATGGTTTGAAACTATGTCTTAAAACTGGTTTTGCTACATTTTTGATGCTAAGATTAAAATAAAGAAAAGTTTTGTAGCTAGGATTTTTGGTTAGATTCTTAGATTTTCCTAATGCATTTTATTTAATTTTTCTGTCTAGAAACACAGGGGTTTTGAGCAATTGTATTACTTCCACCCCTCTCCTCTGTGAATCACATATTTAAGAATTATCTTTAAAATCCACATTCATCACACAACCTTCACTTAGAACAAAACCAGCCAAAATAAGCTAAAGCTCCCCACACAGAAACCAAGATAGCTTCCTCACAGAGCAAAATTGGACAATTTGGACAAAATCCACCCCTTGTCCTTCCCCACAATTACAACAAAACTTCCCCATGATAACTCTACTCTCTGACATTGTTCGGTACTCATTTTGCCTGGTACCTCTCCCAGTTACTCTCCTTATCTCAAAATCCTTATGATCCTGGGTTTCAGCACCAAAAAAACTATAGTGGGTTGACCCTGGCTGCATGCCAGGCACCCACCGAAGCCTCTCTATCACTGCCCTCCGCAGCTGGACAGGGGAGAGAAAATATAATGAAAGTTTCATGGATTGAGATAAGGACCAGGGGAGATCACTCACCAAATACTGTCACAGGCAAAACAGACTTCCTCTGGGGATATGAACTGAGTTTGTTACTAACAAAAACAGAGCAGGATAATGAGAAGTAAAATAAGACCTTGAAAACACCTTCCACCAGGAAACCTGCTCCAGCATGGGCACCTCTCTCCACGGGTCTGCAAGTCTCTGCCAGGAGCCTTTTCCAGCACAGGCCTCCCACAGGTTCATGGCCTCCTCTAAGGCATCCACCTGCTCTGGCATGGGTCTCCTCCACAGGCTGTGGGTGCATCTCTGCATCCCCATTGTCCCTGTTTGAGACAAATTTGGAGGAACGTCCTCTGATAGAAGGCAGGTTACAACCACCCCTCCCCCACCAGGTTTGGGAAAGAAATATTCCTCAGAGGAAAGGGGAAGAGGGAAAAAAATGCTATTTATTTAACAAACACACAGGAAAAGAATAAAAATGCTAAATAATAAAATCTCTTGCTGTGGAGAGAAACCAGGGAAGATTTTAAAGTCCTTCTGTGGGTATGGTCNGCACCTGGAGCACCTCCTGCCCCTCCTTCTGCACTGACCTTGGTGTCTGCAGAGTTGTTCCCCTCGCATATTCTCAACCCACTCTTCTCTGGCCACAGTTGTATCTGCACAATAACTTTTCTTTTCTTAAATGTTATCACAGAGGCATTACTACAATTTCTAATTGGCCCCACCTTGCCCAGAAGCAGGTCAACCTTGGAGCTGCCAGAGATCTGCTCTGCTGGAAATGGAGGAAGCTTCTAGACACTTCTCATAGAAGCCACTCCTGTAGAGCCCCTGCCGCTACCAAAACCTGGCCACACAAACCCAATACAGAAATATACCTGAAAGTGTAGTATGTTTATAAGGCATTGTTAGTGGTAGTGGGAAAGAAACATAAGATTTTCAAGTACCTCTGCTTTAACCAGTCAATATGTGAAAGAATTGGATTCAGAACTAAGTGTTTTCTAATTTTTTAAGTAATAGTCACTATTTGAAGGTAAGGGAGACTTAGGCTTTTGTCATTTACATGTTCTAGTATTTATTAATTTCTGTTATTGAAGAAATAATGGACAAAGCCCCATATAGAATGCTGCCAATCTGTAGCAGATACCTTGCAGTTTTGACTTTTATTTTACCAGTAAATTAGATATCTTGAAGTGATCAGTCATCCTGTTTCAGTGGGAATGTGTTAGTGCCACATGGAATTAGGTGACTGAGGACATGAGATTTGTAAAATTGCTCTACAGATGGGATTCCTTTCATGACATACAGGTTTTCATGATTTTGTTTACTGGACAGTAAACAGTATGCTTACTCTTTGTGATGCTTACTCTAGTGATGAAGACAGGTGAGAGTGGAATGACTGTATTTAGGCTTTTAACCAAAGAAAATCGATGGGCCTGGGTACAGGCAAATGCACGTCTTGTCTACAAAAATGGAAGACCAGATTACATCATCGCCACGCAAAGACCTCTTACGTAAGTCATCACTGCATAAAGTAGTAGGCTTCAAAAACTGAAAACTGGAGGCTAATTATATTCACAAAGGAATTTTTGTTTTTAAATTAATACCTCTATATTCCAAATTCCCAAAATTCTTTCAGTTTGCTAACAAACATTTCAGAACTTGTGGCATAGTGCTTTTGCATAAAACTTTAGACGTATTGATTTCTTATGAAGAACAAGATCAGTGGCAGAAGCATGAAGTTATTCCATCCACTGTATTCAATCCCAATGATCAGAACCTGAGACATCCAAGTGCAGTTGTATAGAAGGAATAACAAATAACAAATAAATTCAGTTCTGAATTTTAGTGCAGACCTATGTTCTGCATAAAATGGAATTCAGCCTTGTTAAATAGATTAAATAGTTTTTGCAAAGGAGTCTGTTAAATGGAGAAAAAGAGATATTTCAAGTATTGGTTTACTTGCTACACCAAGAAAATCTTAATGCGTGGAACAAAGCCCACTTATTTTCATTTCAGCCCATAATGCACAGAAAATGGTGTATACTATCTAGATGTAATTATAAATGTAATATGTAAATGTGGTATTACAGTCATAAGCTCCTTATTTCATAATCTGCCTCTTGGTTTAACTCAGCCAAGTTGAGCTGGAATAGGTAGGAATTCAAAAAATGCCTACAAATAGAATAGTTCATTTTTTATGTTAATTCCAGGAGACGAAAAGATTAGAGTAACTGTTTAGTACTGCAGTACCATGCTATATATCTGATTTATTTTCAGAGATGAAGAAGGGGCAGAACATCTACGGAAGCGTAACATGAAGTTGCCCTTCATGTTTGCCACTGGTGAGGCCGTGTTGTATGAAGTCTCTTTCCCGATGTCGAGCCTTATGGACCCCTCTCAACCGAAGAGTAAAAGCACAGTGGGAAAAGGAGCCAAAGCAACGCTACAGAATGATTCTGTGGATCCAAATTCCCTCCTTGGTGTCATGTTAAGGCAAGATGAGTCTGTTTATCTCTGCCCTCCAGCATCACATAAACTTTCTTTTGAGCGGAACTTCTTTGCAGACAGTAGGGATGAACTGGGTGGTGTTGTTAGCAGTGGCTGGACAGACAATCTCCTACCTGCTGGAAATCACAACATTCTCAAGCGGGAGCTGATGGAGTGTTCCCAGGACAGTACTGTTCCACTTCCTGAAGACAGTGCAGCACTCTTTCAGGATAACAAAACCAGTGATTTGTACAGCATCATGAAAAATCTGGGTATTGACTTTGAAGATCTAAAGTGTATTCAGCAGGATGAGGAGTTTTTTAAAACTGAATTATCTGATGTGGATGATATTGGGGACATCAACATAACTGACGAAATCCTGACTTATGTTCAGGATTCCTTAAATAAATCTGACTTCTTATATTCAGACTGTAACCAGCAGCAGCCCTTGGTCCAGAATGAAGGTTGCATGGTACAGCAAGACTTGGATCCACATCAACTTCATCAGCACCAGACACAGCTTGTGGAACAGCAGCAACAGCAGCAGCAACAGCAGCAGCAACAGCAGCTCTGTCAAAAGATGAAACATATGCAAGTCAATGGGATGTTCTCAAATTGGAGCTCTGGCATCAGCATGCCTCTTAGCTGCTCACAGCAGCAGCCCCAGCAATACGTGTTCCCTGGCATGCATGCCACTACATCTGAGTTCTCTTACAAATCAGAAGTAAACACTTCCCCTTATGAGTGTAGGCAAGATTTTGTTCCTTACAAGCAACCCACAGCGATGATGCCACAGCTTTCTAATTTTGCTCAAATGGATTTTCCTGCAGCAGGTTTTGAGAGAACAACCTATTCTGCTTCTTCCAACTTTGAGGATTTTCTCAGTTGTTTGCAGCAAGTCCCTGAAAACCTTGAGTGTGGGATAAACTCTGAGCCGGTTATGCTCACTCCTGAAACATGCTATGCAGGCGCTGTTTCTATGTACCCGTGCACCCAGGAGGTACAGCCCAGCTGCGTGGATCAAATGCAATATGATCCTGTGATGACAAATCAACAACAACAAACCTTGGGGAACAAGGTATGGTAAGCAGCATTGCTGCATTGCTTGCATTTGAATCGAGTTTATATTATAGTTTTGGCTGGCTACTGAGGGACAGAGTTTTTTGTGACTGAACTGCTGAGTTTGAAATGGATGGGTTAGCAGTGTGTGGATGTCTTTGCTTTATTTCTTCATCAGAGTGAGGAGAGTTGCATTTGGTCAAGTTTATATATACGTGCACCTGCAGTCTGATAACTCTATTTGGCAGTATTAATCAAGAGTTCTGAATGAACTAGTCTGTGGTACCTACTAGTAATTTTCCTGAGAGAAGCAAAAGAAAAGTAGATTGATCAAAGTCTTGGAATTTGATAATAGACCTTTTTGAGAGGAGTTGAGTTTCCTTGGCACACTCATTTTTGTTAAATATGTTGTAAGGATCAAAAAAAACCCACCTGTTTTTGAAGTGTTAGTGTTGTCTAGCTATTCAGATTCTTCAGTGATTTTAGGATTAGTGAAAGTATTAGATTATAATATCATAAAAATGGCCTGAAATATGAAGTACTTCATTTCTAAATACAATTTTACTACAAAAAGATTTTTATATACTGCTATAAGTAAAAGTCAGTTAAGCTGCTGTCTAAATTATCTGCTGAAGAAAATAGAGTTCAAAAAAGTTGTATTCACAGTGAGATAAGCTGGTTCTTTTTCACCAAGGAGAATGCACAGTAAAAGTCATGGAAAAGAGGATCCTGGCTGTAGCGCGGGCACAGTTGTAAACACGGTTCTTCATTGGTAAAATTAACTTAGAAATAAAATTCAGTTACTGCTTGCTGATTCTGAATAACCTTTCATGAAGTACTTTCTCTTGTACCATTTATTTCTGTCAATGCTACAATTCTGTAGCTCTTCTGTCAGAGCTACAATTCTTTTTTTTTTTTGTTTTACCTCAATGAGTTAATGTTCTGAAGTACTGATCCAGCAAATGCTTGTGCACATGCATAAGCATTTACAGAATTAAAGTATTAATTGGCATTTAACCTATGCAAGACAAAGGCGAGGAATGCAATTTAGAACATATCCATTTTTTTACATGCTTAAGCCAAGTACAAAACATTCCCTTTTTAAAACTGCTTCACTGCTGAAAAGAATGCAATTGCAGAAATTTACCTAAAATATGGGACAGTTCAGCAAGATGAATGGCTTCTCCCTGAGTGCCCAGGGTTGAAATTGCATGAAGTGACTCTGAGAAACTGCAGTGCACAAACTTGAGCACTGCTTGGCTGTATATTTCCTGGCTGTGCTGGGTGTTTGGTCTTTCGTAGTGCTTCTTAATAAAGTTGCAGAGCAGTTCCAGGGCCATCCAAGTTTGTCTTTATAATAACAAAGAATTACTCCTTTCACAAAAGCTGTACGAGTGTGATACATCAGTTTTGAACAGCTATTGCATTTAGAATTCCATTTCTTTATTTTTAATGGTTGGTTTCAGTTGCATTTATTTTGCAGATTATTTTGTTGTTACACTGCCTTAATCATTTTTGTTATGACCCTATTTTATTTTCTTCCTTGCATTTTCTTCACATCTGTCTATAAAAAGTTTAATGACTAAGACAGCACCTCTGAAAAAATTATGCTTATTGCTTCATATCTAGTAGAATGCTGTGCTGCAATAATAATAGGACATTTAGTTTGTTGTTGTAAAAAATGAACAAAGGCCACTTTGTGAAAAACTGTCCTTACTTAAGTTGTTCAGAGGCAAATTCAGCCCGTCTTGTTATGATATTCCCATGCTGTGTGGGGCTGGGTAGCACTGCAGAAGCAGAAGCCTTTTGTGAATAAGCAGATAGGATACTGCTGTCTGAGCCCAAATTCACACAGCCAAACCAAAGCAGGGCAGTCTTGGTGGCTGGGTTTAGCACACTGACATCCCTGTCAGTGGTTAGAGTCCAGAGAGGGCAGATGTTGCTATCCAAGCCATGATTGGTATCTTTTCAGACTTCTAACTCCCATCGATTTCTACATGAAAAGACTACAGGATTAGAAAGCCAGAAGGGTCTATTGTGGTCTGTGCCTCAACCTTCTGCCTATCTTGTAATTGTGGTAGGAACATAGTCAGCATAGTCTAAAATCACTTTCAGTGATGGAGAAGGATAGAAAGGCCTGTGATAGTTTGGCTGCTTGTTTAGGATCAGTGTTCCTTTGTTAAGCAGGAGAAACCTTCCTAAGTACTGGATTCTGTGTTGAGAGCATTCTTAAAAAATTTAATGAGCACTGTCATCTTATTAATGAAGAATATTGAAATAACCTGCTTCTGTCAGAAATAATCCTACTGAATGCTCTTAAAAGTGTGTCAGCTTTGATTAAAAACATAATTCACATGGCTACAGTCTTGTTATTAACAGGCTAGATGAATTGGGCATGGTTAGTAAAATTTCAGTGTTTGCATAGAAGGAAAAAAAAGAATACCCAGCATAATTTGATAGATGGATGAATGAATGTATAAGACATGTTCTTAAAGAGAAACCTTGACTGAATGAGTACTTACAATACAAGCTGCTCCTAGAGAGATGATAGAAATGTTTAAAATACTTTGTTGTATTTTCTTTGCATGACCGAATGGAGTATTTTGTAGATAAAGTCCATAGCATGACAGGAAGCTTTACATTAGGTGATTAAAATAATCCTATGAACAGTTATGTTAAGACTGATGAAAGCCATTCATTGCTCTTACTTGGGATTGTCAGTATGAAGACTGTCAAAAAGCCCACCCTGCAACATTTCAGCCAGTGGATTGCAAACAGTATGCTTCAGCTTATGGACAGGACTACGTGTGCATTCCTGGAAGAGCTGTAATGTCTGGATCCCACTGCAGGCATGGAAAGATGTAAATAGGTTGCTTTTAAAATGTAACAGCTGGATGTGACAATTAGGAGTTCTCAGTCAGACTGTACTTTCTAAAAATGGAAACTATATTTCACTCTAGATAATAGAATTATTTTTTTACTTAGCCAGAAGTAGGGCTCCCATTGACTTCAACATGGGTAAGATTCGCTGATGATTCAGTCCCTACTTTTATGCAAAATAACTTATTATTCATCATTAAAAAAACAGTTAAAGTTCATCAATGTTTTTTAAGGTTATTTCATCCAATGTGTCTTTAGGAGGATTTTTAAATACTTACAAATAAATTGGTTTCCTGTACTAACCATTTATATTCTCTTTTTTTCCTGCCAGTTCCAAAATGGTTTCAATGGAGGAAATGTAAATGAATCATATCCCTCTGAGTTAGATGTGATCAGTAATGCACAGACTGCCACACATCTTCAGCCTCTTCATCATCCAAAAGAACCCAGATCCTTCTCAGATTTGGCATCTAGTGGATTTATGTGATTCAGATCTAGAGCTCCATCTGTGATTTTGTCTGGGCGTCAGGTTGCTCTGAGGAAAAGCTTGATAAGTCTCTCTTTGAGCATCAGACTTTAACAGCTAAATTACATTTTGAGAGTATGAGATTGGTTGCACTATATATGGTGGATATGTAATTTAAGACCTGGCTTTTGAGAATGACAGGTGGAATTAAATCTTCCGATTAGAAGTATGCATGTGCTGTTTTCCATCAGGTTGACTGTGTCCTTGCAGTATGGATTACATACATACTACAGACTATGTCGTGCTATACAACATAAGATAAGGCAAATGGTTTTGTTGTTTAGAAAATAATTGGGCACTTTACAAATAGCACTGATGGCACAAGGAAGGTGATTTCACACGTGGATTATTTCCAGACTTTATTTTTCAAAGCTCTTTATTAAAAAGCTCTAAATTCATGAGAAACAAAAGCACTTAATTTTAATGCATACTAAGCTCTTTGATCACTTATTTTATATTTAAATCCTTTTGTTTTAAGTCTCCATTTCTAGCACTTTAATAGAAGGCTTAATACAAGGATATGATATGCAACTTCAGGTTTTCTATGAAACAGACCCCTTGCATTCCTCTTTTTCAGTCAACCTCAAGTGCCTCACAATTTAGCTACCTTGTTTCTGATGGGAGCTTATTTTAGCAAAACTCACTATAAATGTCATCTCTAGTATGTGAACTTTTAGCTAACATCTACAGTGCTACTGGCTGTGTCTTTTTTTCTTTTCCTCTAGTTTAGAGAGTGACTTAATTAATCTGTGGATTTGTTACACTATTATCAGGAGTTGTCAATGTTCTGAATTTAGTTCAGCTAAAGAATTTCAGTTTATTCTATACCACTTTTCTGCTTTCTTCAGGCAATACAGGGTATATTAAAAAGCAGATTTTGCTGAGGGGGAGGAGCAGATCCTCAGGATTAGTTTTAGATTATTAATGCTGAAAAACATGTGCCTTATCTTGTGTTAAAATGCTCATAATGTTCTTTAGAAATAATACAAGGCTGCTCTATGCAAATATTTTCATTAAAATGGATATTGAAAAGGATTGCATTTTCAATAAAAGGGGTAAAGGAGTCTCAATAGTGATTGGTATTGACATTATTTTGACTGCAATTTTCAATGTTAATAGTGGGGAAAGGGTCAGTTTGGTGTCAGTTTTATCCCTGGCAAATTGCACTGCAAAGAACAGAGAGGTTATTCTTTTGTGTATGTTGATGCATTTGGAAATTTTGTGCAAAATAGGAAATTGGGGAAAGAAAAAAGTCATTGGAGAAATTCTCCTTGTAATAGGTTTTATTTTCAGGAAAAAACCCAAACTAAACATATCCACTAAACATTCTGGGGTTTTGTTTTGCTTTTTCTGA
Organism: Platysteira castanea; assembly: GCA_013397175.1. NCBI lineage: Eukaryota > Metazoa > Chordata > Aves > Passeriformes > Platysteira > Platysteira castanea. Next base: position 1,152,965 of record VYXC01010949.1, read on the forward strand.
GGACTGTTAAAATTGCAGACACCAATGTTTGGTGCAAGATAATAATCTCCATGGAAAATACAGAAATGTGTATATGTTCAAAGTATTTCATACTCTTGTGTGTTGTATAGTTCATATATAATAAAATGTCTTTGTAAAATATTTTAAACAGTTAATTTTAAAGTGTTACATCATTATATGTTAAGAACAATTTTATGATATTTGTTATATATAATGTAAAATGGCAATTTAGCCAGTTTGTTTGAAACAGGCAAAAGTAAATTGACTCCCTCCAGACAGTTGTTAATATTGTTTAATAAACGACAATCACTTAAAATTGGAATCCTTTCATAGCTGAAACATGTTTTCTTTGAAGAAGAGCTTCTTTTCTTCCCTTCTGCGTGATGTGATACATTAGGCCAAACATCTAACTCAGTTACAACTTTTTGGATTAATAAATTCAGCAGTTCCTTTAAGTGAAATTAGCATTTATCAAAGGGACATTACAGAAGCAGTTACTATTCAGGAAAAACCCATGAAGACATTGTGGGTTTTATTATAAGGTTGCTCTTTTTTTTTTGCTTTTTTTTTTAATGTTTCAGATTTTGTTTTCAGCACAAGACAATAGTAACAAATTCACTTAATATAATTTGAATTAATCCTTGATTCTGTCTTTTTTTAATTGAAGGTCTTGTTTTAATCCAGTATCTGAAATGTCTTCCATATCTAGCTAGTGTATCATGTTTGCATTTGAACTTGAAAACTAGAAAAATGCTGTAAAACCAGAAGGTTGAAAGGGATAATGTATGTGTTCCATCTTACAAACCATTATATATCCTGTTTATGAACTTAGTTAAACCAAATACATGTTGTCCTATCACTAAGTGCCGAGGATGCAGTACTACAACTGTGCTGCCCTACTTAATGGAAACAAGTTAGTTGTTTATATGCATATCAGCGTATTTTGTGCATTATCTTACGTGTACAACGTTGACTGTATTAGTGCACTCTTGATCTGCACCAAACTGTACCTACAGTGCACAGGTGTTTCTGAATTGGATCTCTATTAGCCCTTCAGGTCTGTTATGAGTAAGATTATAACCCAGTGTTAGTCAGTATTACTGTCCATTTTTGTACAAGTTTTCTTACCTTGTTTTACTTCCCAGTTCTTCTCTCTCCTTTGCTATGCCTGCACATACCATGCAATACACCTCTTGCGTAAAGGTATGGTTCTGTAGCGCTCTTGCTCATCTCCACTGAAGTTTGTAAGACATAATACATGGTAATAAAATATTCACTTGAATGTAGCTGAAATGTATGTTCTTTTACTGCAAAAATGTTTGATTTCAGCAGTATACAAAAAATACGTTATCATATGGTTACTAATATCTTTTGAGAGCTCGTCATCTAAAATAGTTTACAAAACTTGTTATTTACGTCACTGTGGACTTTGCACTTCTCTGAATATTAGATGCAAATACAATGTATATAATTTAGAGTGGTGAACAAATGTGTATTTGTCCATGGAATTAGTATTTTATACTTGCATGAAAATGAGTTTATAAATAAAGTTTGTAAATAGCAAGCCACAATTAGTAGTTTGAAGGCTCTTATATTCATTGCTTAGCCACAGTAAATTCACAGTTGAAAAGTACTGATGCAGGAACAGATTTCTGCATTAATGCTGCTGAAAAGAAGCATGTTCTCTTTTGTGATCTGTAGCTGGCCATTGGTACTTACATTACATTGGTATTTACTGTTTATTGGTAGTTCATAAATAGTGACATTAGGTTAAGAAAACAATTTGTTTATTTCTAATAATATTTGCTAATATTACTGTTTCCTGTGTGGCCTGTTGTCTTTGCACGATAATCTTTTAAATCATTTGTAATGCTAAATCAAATTTTTCACTATAATTCCTTATGCAGTTTACCAAATTTACAAGAGCTCTTCAGTTTAGTGACATGATGGACAAGAATTTAATTGGCTTGAACTACACCATTGTCTTGTAAAATGCATTAAGACAAATGTCTTATCTAGAATCAATACTAGGCTATGAACTCTGTATGTCAGTCCTACTGTTTACTCTTCTTGCACTGCACAAAAAGACATGCTAAGGTACAAGAATAATTCAACAAGACTGCAAATCTATAAGGTAACATCTGGAAATAATCAAGTAATAATATAAGCAACATTGGTAATCCTTTCCTTTGTAGTCTGTTGCATTTGTTAAAAGTACACCTTGAAGCCACATATCAGCCTGTTCCCAGAAGTACAGGACCTTACTGTCCAGTTTTGCTTGAAGGAAGGAGATACTTTCTTCTGGAGAAAACCATTTTCTTTATGACTTATGAAGTTTTTTGTTCTTTGCTCTAATTCAACGTGAAAGTTAACAACCATGGTGATACCAAACCAGCAGTAGGGGCACTGTATCAAAAGGTCAAGCAATTTGTTGGTAGAAGTATTCATCTTACTCAAGGCTCTGTTAGAGGGAAGCTTTTCCAAATAGCTATTTTGGAGATCTTCCTAGTGAGGAACCATGTCTTCCACTCACACGCTTAAACTGAGAGCTCTTTTATTCTCAGGTGATTTTGTTCATCTGAGAACTGGCTTTTTATGTAGAGTTACTTCTACTGTTTTAGAGTAGGAGCCTGATTCTACTTCTAATATTTTTGTTATCTCATTGATTAATTTGGCAAATTATCTTCCTGCTTTCTTTCCTCTCTGCCTAGGCATCCTTCCCTACTAGCTGACACTTGTAGTTCTAAATAAGTAATACAAGACCAAAACAGATTTAGACATCCAAAATACAAGTTAACATTTAAAACTAATAATGAAATTCCCCCTATTGTATACCTTGCACAATCTAAACATGTAATGATTTCCAGCATGGGGCACTGTTCCCTTTCCCCCATTTCATTCCCATTCTGTCCAGGAAGCAATACTCACTTTGATTGCTTATCAATGAATCTGAGCCAGCTCTACAGAGAGACATCCATTCTTTCACTCTATCAAGCTCTGGTGCAGTGATTCTTCTTGATTATAGAATGTGAACCCATATTCTGTAATTCCTCTTATCTCTTGAGGTTTGTCTTCCTGACAAGTAAAGAACTGTAATGTTAAGGCATCAGAATCTAAGTGAAAAAATTTCAAAGATCCAACCAAATATGTGGAATCAAAGATGTGATCAGTCTGAGATAATGAGTTTTCTTCTTAATAACCTGACTTTTCTATTCAATGTCCAACATACAATGTTATTGTATTAGTATTAATTAAAGCTATATACACTTAGTTTCCAAAGTAGGCAGTCTTTGACAAGAGAGGTTCCCTAACCTTAAATTTTTTAGGATTTATGCTGAAGCCAACAGGCTCTTATCTTCTCTTGAATCCTCCCTTGATGCAAATAAAAGTATAAGCAACACTGCTTATAACTTTTATTAATTACTAACTTAATTAACTTCAAAATTTATGACTTCAACAGCTATTTTAATACGTTTTGAAGGATCATAATCATCTGTATGTCTGAAATCTATACAAATAAGTTTGAGAAGTTAATTATTTAAAAAATAGATTATAAAAACAGTAGAGGAAGCCTGAGGATTGTTGGGACCAATTGGAATCCTTCATGCTGCATAATAATAATAATAATACTAATAATACTAATAATAAAATGTTAAAGTCCCTCCTAGGCTTACAGAATGAAAATTTTTGATCAAGTTTTCTCCTTTTTGCTGGTTATGGACAGGCAGACTTCCCACAACACAGACTAGTGGGCATCTGTTGGTACATGATATGAACCAGAGGAACTAGAGTCCTTGTTAGTAAAAATAAAAGCTAAATTAGAAGAAACTATGAATTGATTTGTGATACTTGTCAGTAAAGTTTTGAGGGTGAGGTGCAAGAAGAGAAAGGATGGTTTCACTCTCAGTGGACTTGAAAGATGTTTGAAGGTATTTGTATTCTTTTCTAGTTTCTAAACCATAATCCATGCTTTTGAAAGACCAAAATTTAAATCTTCAGTGTCCCTACTTGGCTGCCTTGATTATGCCATAGCCCCTCAGATCTTGGCAACGTTGGCTACCAAGCCCTCAAAGGTGCATATCAAGTGTTTTCTGCATCTCAACGGGGCCCAAACCAGTGTGGTTTCAGAACATACCAAGAGAATTTGTCCAACAGAATGCAGCCAGAAAGTCTGTCAGAAGGAGCTAACTGGCAAGCAAAACAAGTTAGCTCCATCCTCTACCTTGTTTGGCATTGGGATGTGAATGAAATGGTCTCCATAGTGGTTCGTAGGATACCCTGAAATGAAAAACTCTCTCCTTTTAAGTCGTTCCACTTGGAACAAGTAGTTCATGAATAACAGAGAGGGTGAGAGAGCAAGGGATGTATGCTTTGGTGTAGGATCTAGGACATGCACTTAAGACAATTGGATTCTTCAGGACGAGGTGCTGGATTCCCAGGATAGTCTGTGGCCCAGCAATTAGGACATTCATTCAACTCTTCATCAGCATCTTTTTCATTCTCTTGAGGCGAGAAATGTTATCAATTTTGGATGGAGGTTTAAATGTAAAAGCCCGCAAACAAAATAAAAACCTTCATATTTAGTTTTACATCTGCAGTAGATGAAGCATCTCTGCAGCTGAAATATGCTACAAATGGCCTCGTTGGGGAGTTTATTCTCTTTGATTTTAGCTGTCCATATTGGCATATATGTTTTTTAAGGCACATATACTGCAAGTTCTCATCAGCATTGTAATCATAGCTGTCTCTCAGACCTTTTTCTACAGAAGCTGCAAGTTGCTCTTCCAAGTTATGAATGGAACTGTAAAGTGCAGAATGACTTTCTGCCAGTGGACCTTCAAATACTATGCCAAGAGCTGGTCAGAACTTCACAGTACTGCCAATCACTATAAAAAATAAAGACTGCCAATCACTATAAAAAATAAAGCAGTCCTTTGTTTGCAGAAGTACCTAAAATTACTGAACAAAATGATGCAGCATTTGTGAGTCCTGGTGGGTGGTGGTAGCAGGGCTGTGTAACGTGCACATGCACGCACACAGAGCAGCCTGTGATCATGAAGGCACATGATTGTGTGCCAAAGAATGTTTTAATTATACTGGCATCTAATCAAACCTTGAAAGGCTAATAAGAGCCTGTGACACCTCATTCAGTATAAAGAAGGGTCTGCGTTAAACTTCAGACCTAGACTTATAATCCGTACATAAACTTTTATGTACTTAGCTTCATGGCTCAAATCTACTTTCAGTCCCTCAATAGCTCTTAATAAAATAAATAAAAGGAAGTTCTCAGGCAAAGAAAAGTTTTGCTAACTTTCTGTTTCAATTTTAATATTGCAAAGTAAGATAACAATCGTAAGAGCTTCAGACCAAGAATATTATTATTAAGCAGCAAAAATGTGGAAATGATCAGTTTAAAGAATGTAGATAAACCTCATCAAATGCTTCTAAGCTCTTGCTTTTCCCCTCAAATATAACTGTGTGAAGTCACATTTGTCAAGTTTGTTCCATTCCTTCCTTTTTTTTGCAGACATTTAAAACCAGCATTTTAAATGCTTCTTGCTAGAGATGAGAAAGATGAGATTTTCTGACTCAGCTGTGACTTCAAAACTTGTGGAAGTTCAAAGTGCTTTGAAGTCAGCATGCTAGAATCTGGACAAAAGTGAAATATGTGGCAAAAGATCCAGATCTGAGTAGGTGTATCACTGAATACTTTTCATTGCTTTTATTTCTTTTTAGAACTAGAGTATTTGTATATTAGGGGACACCCCTACCCACTCTCAAGGGTCATATAAATCTTATAGAACCTACTCCAATAGATACCAGTGGAATGAGACTAATTTGAGCTTATTGTTGAGATATTATCAATGAAGTTTTTAGCCTCTGCTGCTTCTGAATGAAGACAACTCTGTAGCTTCTGCAGAAAGGGCCAAAGTATACTGTGAGAGTGTCTTGAAATTACTTGGACAGACGGCAAAGGCAGATGATGAGTTAGCCTATGGGAGTCTGTAGAGCAGGAACAGTTGCTTCATGGCTGGAGCAGTTGCCTGTTTCATCAGGGAACAAGGTAACCAGACTCCTGCAGCAGCACTGCACAGTAGCTGAAGTCACTAATAGGATATACAAAGGACAAATATGGCTCAGAATTGCTGCCAAGGCTCTTAGCTCCTGTCCAGGCACTGCAGGGAGAGCCGCAGTGCTAAGTGCTGCTCGCACCACAGGGCCCAGAGCCAACTGTAAGCTCCTAGACCAGACTTGTCTGACTGGTGACTCCCTCTTATGCAACAGCCGTGTGGTTCTAGGACGAGCCTTCTGCCAGGGCTCAATTGGCAGCAGGAAGGACTGCATTCAAATGTGGATCCTCACAACAAATACACCAGCTGAGCTTCTACCCAGGAACTTGGAATGACTGATCTGAATTATTCGATGTTCCAAATGAGCTGGCTCCCGTGCTTGCAGACACAGATCACCTAGCAGTTGTTATTTGGGGAGGAAGGGGGAGGGGGAGTGAGAAAGAAAATTCCAACAAGTTGGTTAAACAGGATGATTTATAGCACCCAATGCCTAAAGCAAATACCAAACTATTTTAGAATCTCTTTTCCTCTGATGTGGCAACTGCTAGGTCAACTCTTGTCCACTTTGAGATATCACTTAAGCAGCAGCCCTCAGTCGATAAAACCTATTGGGTAACACGACCCAATTTGAACAGTAAGCTAAGCTGCTTATCTGCTTGTTGTAGCTTTTCCAAACTTCCATGCAACCATTCTTTGCAATTTCTCACTGCTCTCCGTTCCTTGCTCTGGCAGCTGCTCTCTTTACCCATGGCACACTGGTGAGTGGTTCTGGCTACAGCAGCTCAGAGCACTGAAAATAACACAGGTAATTAACATATATGTTTATGTGTGTTAGCTTAAACAGCTTTTCCTGCTTTGCAGCATTGAGGGGATTGTTGCAAATCAGTCCTTTATTCAGCTTTAGAGGAGAGATTTTTTTGGTTTTTTAAGGCCTTGACCACCAGTCTTACAGCAGACTTGGCAAGTCCCTTGTCTTGGGACTATCCCTTGTCATCACTCTTCTTCCTCTGCCCCCTGCATGCTGAGAACATGACAATAGTTCTGCTCTGTCTTTTCCAGTTGCTTCTGAGTCGTGTGTTCCCTCAAAGCAATCTTTCTCAACATTTTGGGCTGTCAATCTTCATGAAGCCTCAAGTCAGTTCTCCTGCCCAGCAGAAATGAAGCCACTGCCAGCAGTGAGAGGTAGGTCGCAATTCTCTGGCTAAGATAAACATACCCAGTCAGGTATTACAGCCCACTCATGTTCCCTTCTCACTCCCCACATTAGAGGAATAGAACTTGTACATACTTATTCCACCCATTACGTCTTTGGAGCCTTTTATAACTTCCTGGTTGTAACCTAAAACTTGAGAAACACTTCTTTAAAAATTGCATGAAATAAATGATGAAGGACCCTTCCTCCATCCCTCAAGAGCTAGAATTTGACCTTTTATTTGCCATACTGTATTTTTAGTGGTATAATATCAGATACAATTATCTACACAGCTTCTTAAATAATGCATGAAATGCTTTCTCAGAGCCACATTAACAACTAGCTGCTCAGCTTGCTGGAATTAGAAACCAGATCTGTTGTTCTATTTACAATATAAAATCAGACTGTGGTTTTGGTGTAGATTGCTATAATAAAGAGGAAAGGTCCCTTTGGTGTTCTTTAATTTATGACACACTGTAAAATGTCCAGGCACATTTTGCCTAGTAGCAGAAGGAGAAAAAATAGTAACTCTTGGCTGGAGATTAAAAAAGTCTCACACACCATTAATGTATTTTGAGATCCTGCACATTTGGGAGCAAATCAGCCGCTTATCTGCTTCTGGGATCATACTCATTTGTAACCACAGTGCAGGCTCTGTGGCTTTCAAGATTTTTTTTGTTAGTCTGCCTAAATAAAATCATTCACATCAAATGAATGTCAGTAGAGTGCCATTAAGATCACATTAAAGAGATCTTTAGGTTAACATTTTTGCCCTTGCAGAATAAATTGCATCCTGTTCTGATTTTTCAGATTCTTAATGTCTCAAAGACTGCTTTTTAAGCACCAGAAACTAAAAATAGTCAAGTGCTTTGAATTACAGCTATATTGTGCTCTTTATCCTGCTCATGAAAAGTCTTGTCATCATCCTGCTGAGTGTTTCCTGGGGAGCTGCATAAACAACTATGACCTATAGTTCTCTATAGCTTATGATCGAACTGTTTAATCTCTGCTTATCAGTCAGGAACCTTCAAAACGGCTACTTCACTGCAGAGCCTGTAGTAGAAGTACATCATCTGATTAACTTCAGTCAACTGCAACAGTAAACAGAACCATTACAATCACAGAATGATGCGAAGATCTCTTACATCACCTCTCTCCTCTCACTGACGGAACAGGATTCCTCACTGTTGTATAAGAGCTCCATCTGTCTTACTAGGGCAACTCTGGTACCTGCATTCCATGCAAGAACCCAGTAGACCTGTACGAGCTCTCCCTCTGAGAAGGATTTCCCTTCATTTGTCCTATATTTTTCTTCCCTTCATTTCTTCCTTCTAGTCTCTATGTAGCTATCTTAAGAAACTGCCTTCCAGCCAGGCACACAACAAAATATTTCTTGATCACCATTAGTTAATTTGAACAGTATGTATTCTGGGACTGATATTTCCACACACCATGCTATAAAATAATTGGTATGAGGAGACAAGTAAAAAAAAATAGAATGATCCAGCAGAAGTGGCAGGTGAGCAGCTATTATTTTTTTCTTGACAAGATAATTCTTCAATAAAAACCTCCCCTTGTAATACGAGCCCATTTTTTTTATTGTGTTTTGAAAATCCTTTTCTTTCAGCATGCTGGGTTTTTAGGGGGCTTGGGGTTTTTGTTTTTGTTTTTGTTTTTGTTTTTGTTTTTGTTTTTGTTTTTGTTTTTGTTTTTGTTTTTGTTTTTGTTTTTGTTTTTGTTTTTGTTTTTGTTTTCTTGAAGTGAATGTAGTCCATTACATCAGTACTGGACAAGAGACATTAGTTGAATTGATTGTTCATCATATTAGAGGCATACATATATGGGAAAAGCTCTTGCCTCCCTCTTTATATGAGGAAATTCCTTATGCATGCCAGATTTGTATTGGTTTGGTTTTGCTGAACATTATGTTGAAAACTGACGCCAAATGCCTATCCAGTGTCTCTTTCTCCACCACTAAGAATTCCTTGTTTTCTTCATCCTTTGAAGGAGTTGACAGTCTGCATTTCCCAAACAATTGAGATAAAAAGGTAAGGGAGATCTGTTCTGACTGCAGAGGATGCAGGAGGGAGCTGTTAGACAGAACTGTGGAAGAAAGACCAGCATTTTAAGGAAGCTTGGGGAGTAATAGGACATCCAGCAATGGTCCCTTGGGGGTTAGTTAGAGGTGCTGCTGTGTGGGACACTCAGACCTAGACTGAGCTAGCTTGTACTCTGGAAACAATTTATATGACTTGATGGATTTCTCCTATCTCTTATTCATGACTCTGCTTGGTCCATGACAAGGGCCTTTCATTCTATGAGAAAAACCTGTGTGCAGAGCCCAAGAATGGATGCTTGCCTGTGTGCTTTTCAAGGGCTCATAGCGGCCTGCCAAATTGCTTCTTCTTTGGTTTCATGTGTTTTTGAAATTCTTACAAAACCTTTGGAAATGACTCACACAAACATTTCAAAATCCATCCAGAGGAATTGGAAAAGGAAGGTGCTTACTCCCTAGCTGACAGCCTTTGTGTGTCATATCTCAGCCTGCAGCAGGTGTTCTCAGCTATCATCAAGATGTTCTCATAGTAGCTGAACATACATATTTCTTTGCTCATGATATTATTTTTACCTTATGGAACTTGTCAAACTGCAGCATAAGTTATCTGAGCTTCTTTGCAAAAATTGCAAGGAAATCCTATATTTCCCACTTTTAAATATTTATGTTAATGTTTTGTGGAATCCTTTTGGCCTATGGGAGAAACAAACAAAAATATAAGTATAGATTTACCCACTCAGTTTCTGTCTCCCCCTCTATCCCTGTCGGTGTCTGTACCCTGACTGCTCTTCCTCACCTGGAGGCCCAGTCATAGTGGATTTAGTTCAGTCTGCAAAGTAAGAAAATTACTTTGTTTAAAGCTGACAGGTGAGTTTAGAAATGGCCTACCTGACTTAGGAACTCTGCCTCAGGATAGAGATCACTTCTGCCTGTTCATGTAGAAAAATACAGAACATATTTGCAAAAATAACTGTACTGTCCACATACACCTAAAACAATTCTGGCAGTCTCTGGCTCTGAATGTCACCTCTGGGTCTCCTAATTTTACTCCCATCCCAGCAGGAACGGTTACTGCCTCTGAAGATGGAGATGATTGTCATTCATGCGAAACAGAGAAAAGCTCTTATGCCCATTTTAAAAATGAATATATAGCCCTGAAAACACTGACTGTGGGGTTTTTTTAACCTTAGTTTTCTGATCTATGCTGCAACCATTCTGGCATCAAAGAAGGAAAGATAGAAAATAATGACAGTAGAACAAAACCACAGATTTTTCCAAATTTCAGTCCTATCACTAACTGGCAGATGTTTTTCATAAATGATGATATACTATTTGAAGAGGTTGAGGCAATAGAACAAAAAATGTGCTTTATTTTCTAAACACCCTTGGAAGATTATCTTATCTACAAGTTGAGAAACCAACTTTTGTGTTTTTCCTCCTTTCTATTTTATTTTTTTGTCAGCCATTCAGCCTCTCCTCAGCATCTGTGTAGTTTCAAAGAGTGTAATCCCTGCCCTTCACTGAGAAATTGAAACCTTTGCAATCTACTGACACAGCAATTAGCAATTTACTGACACAGTCTTACTGGTATGCATCTTTTCCTCCTCGCTCAGCGATAATGTCATCATCCATTCTGCCCTTAACTCAGAGTAATGAAAAGTGACTATTTGAAATACTTCACTGTTGGAAATGGAACAGATCTGTTACCAGATGTAATGCTAGATGTAGCTTTATTCTGTATTTTACAGAATATCAAAAGCATGACTAAGGTATAGGATCAAGATCAGCCATTTAATTACTTAGGGTATACATAGCTAGTGGTTACACAAATAAATCTTGAAATTCTGGACTCTTAAATTCAGTCTCTTATGCATGTTGATGAATGACACACTGGAAGATATTCAAGGACCTAAACACAGACTTCTAGTGCCATTTTAGCTATAGGCTATCCAAAATATCTACATAAGCATTTTCACAACTTTTGCAGAAGCAGCTGGTAGGCCAGGAGAGATTGGTGCCTATTCCAGATATAAGAATCACTGCCACATTGGGGAATCTGCATGTTGTTGAGAAGTACTTAGGAGGAAAAAATTAATAAATAATTAACACGATCAGCATGTGGATTTGTTTTACATGTTAATAGGCAATCAGTTTGATTTACATACCATATCACAGACATAGGTATCAGGAGGGGAAAACTGAATTCAGTAATTTCTTATCTTCCTAATCCACCCCCTGGCCACAGTCCTTTTGTGTTCATAACTGGTCAATGTTGTTGTGATAAAACTTTTTAAAACTGGAAAGACTTAATCACCACAGCATCTGGAATGCAGAGGCAACTTAATATTTTTATGTACAAGAAACTGCCAATCTGCTCTCACTAAAGAAAACACAAAATTTATGTCCAAATGTGACCCTGTGACAGCGTGTCTGTTTTTGCCTCTGGTGCTCAGCTTTCACTATAAACTCATTCGATCAATTATCCAACACTTTCAGCTAGGCTGTATCCTGCTTCTAAGTATTCTGTGGGCAGAAGTCCTTGGGAATCATCCCTTCGTTGCTGCCAGTGGCATCTTGCCTGTTCCCCTCTCTGTGACAGGGGATATGAAAGTCGACCAGAAAGCTTTTCCAGTGGCAGGGGTGCCGGCTGTCTGCCAGCACCAGTGGGTGTTCCAGCAGTCAGTGCAGGCTGCCTTAGGCAGGCATGAAAGCCAGATACACTGATCCCAGCACTTGAGCTCGGCTGGAGCTGCTGGCACCCAGCTTAGTTTTCTATGCTTACTCTTTTTTCTTCAGATCTCTGGCCTGGTGAGGAGGAAGAACATTTTTTAAGAGGTATTTTTCAAGACAGTCTTTTAAAGCTGATTGTGATCCCTTAAGAGTTTGCCTTGCATGTTCCTGGGTAGCATCAGCTAGCTGGGACAGTGCTGGATATTTTTCATAGATGATGCATCCACTTCTCCACTTCTCTCTGCAATAGCTGCTCCCCTCTTACCTCCTATTTCTCATTCTGAAGAGACTTTCTGTTTGCAGATGAGGTAATTGGCTAAAGACAAAGCTTGCTGACCAGGCCAAAAATTCTGTGAACAATTCTTCACAGTTTTACAAACTGACTGATCTATGACTCACAAATTTCAAGAACTGTGTGAAAAGAGGCACCTGGGACACGTGCAGAATATAAACTCTTATATTAGCTGTTGCAAGTGATTAAATCATTCAGACTATCTATCCAAGAGAAGACTTTAAGTAAAGCTAAAATATGAGTAGAGAGGTTTCAAAGGGTGCACTGAGAACCTGTATCTCCCCTATGAAGTGAACAAGGCTGAGAACAATCTCTTACCAAGGTCTGGGTTCATCGGGGAATCAGGCAGTTTTAGATAGATAGATAGATAGATAGATAGATAGATAGATAGATAGATAGATAGATAGACAGATACATAGATACACAGATAGATACATAAATATGCAGGAACCAAATTCCCACTGAAATCACCTTTTTAGAATGGATGCACTAAGAATCACCAAAAAAAAATACTGTATTTTACAGAGTTCTAATCTTTAAAAAACCCTCCTATCACTTCTTCCAATAAATCTGCTCCTTTTATGGATTTCCTCCTGGCCAAATGTCTGTATTGTCAATAAAAGAGGTATTTTATTTTTAAAACACATGCAATTTACTTGATGCTTTAAATTGCTTTTGAAAAGTTTGGCTTCAAAGAAGCTCATAACAATTATCCCACACCCATGAAGTGAATAATAATTTCACTTTCTCTGAAAAGCAGTGTTACAGCATTTTGCTTTGGCTTTTTACCAAATTCTGAGGCATTCATTAAGGTTTTATTGCTTTTTTTTTTATAAACACAATCTGGTTTACCTGAAATACCAACATGATCTTTGCCAGAAAGGTCATTTACTTAAGGGGGGTTTTTTTGTACAATATACTTTGCTTCGGGATGGCTGTCATTTGAAGTCATAGAGCCACTGACCAATTGTGCCAGACTCTAAACATTGTGGATATGTTCTGACATCTAGGTCCCAACAAATGTCAGGTATAGTCAGGTATTCAGACTCCTTCTTTGTGTTTAGTGTAATTATAGCATAATATTTTGCTTTATTTCCTTGATCCATTTAGCAGTCTTTCCCCATCACTTTGATTAGTTTTGTGAAAGCCCCCTTTCCTACTTGAATCTATTTTTATCATGATTTATTACGTTTAATTGGATTCTGCTCTATGCCGAGAGCCACTGAATTACATTGAGGAAGAAAAGAATATACACAATGTCACATCAGACAGAGTGCTAGCATGATTTCATTTAGTTTCATAGTCTTCTTTTAGGTACCAAAAAGGGAACTAGAATGTGTGGTCGCTTCCTCTGCTTACTGCAGTGGAAGAAGGGTGCTTTGTTCACAAACAGGAACAATGAAGGCTTAGGGTATAACATGACCCTTATGGGCCCCTTCCAACTTGAGATACTCTATGATTCTATGATCTCCTGCATCCAAATAATTTTTCAGTCCTAGGCCAAAAATAAAATGTAAAGTAGTAAATGGAAATGTAAACTAGTTTGGGGTCCCATTACCTGTATTTCATTTTTGATATACATTTCCTGGTTCTTCTGTCTTCACTTCACAATTTCACTTCTCTGCAGAAGAGCTCTGGTCCTTTATGTCCTGACACAGTCAAGCACATTCATAGAATCTGTTAGAGATGGACCTTTCTGATTTGAGCATGGAGAATGAGTGGGCTCCCATGGTTAGTTATATTCTTATATTGCCTTTGCAGTGGCAGATTTTGTTCCAAAATGATCCATTCACCTCCTCCCACAAATATGACTAGATCTTGATGGAAATGGAGAACCTGCACTCCTGGTCGCTCACTTGTGAAGCCCTGAGTCAGATAATGGGGCTGACCCAAAGCAGGGGAGATCACCCCAGTGATAAAATATAACTCCCCTCTAGATTCCCTGCTTAAATATGCATCTGTTTCATTTAATTAAAGTTGAGTTTAAAAAAATGTTTTCATATTTTGCATATGCAGACCTCAGCATATGAGACTATTTTATTGAGCATTTGAAACTTCTTTTGATTTACAGATTCATGGATGAATCAGAATGATCTGTGCCAGCTAGTCTCCATGACCATTATTTAGTTCTGTCTTGACTCATACAATTGAAAAAGTGCAACAGAAACAGCAGTAGACTGAAAGGTGTGGAGTCAGCACCAGCCTAATTTTAGAATCTACATGTGAGCCTTATGTCAGTACTTCAATTACTATTATCAGCAAAGATCTCAGCCTACAGCCAAGTGAAGTCTGGAGAGTGATTGAGACACTGGAGTCTGGTGTAGTGTAAACAGCTCTCCGATATCAGTTGAGAAGGACTTTCAGGACACCAGCACTAGACCTTTGGTGGTAAAGGAATATGGTCATATCGTCCCACACACAAAGTTATCAAGCACCACTGCATGTTTCTGACAGGACAAATTCCCTAAATACTGATTGTGGTTGGTCAGTGATAATTTATCCTCCAAAGCAGGGGAATTTAGATCACGCAGTGGTGGAACAACAAGACCTAAGGACTGCTCCTCACATCATGCAGTGCCATAATCCCAGACCTGCTCTGCTTTGGCTTGATGTTTCAGGCTCTGACCTGACATTCGTTCTGGATGAGTTCCTGCTGCAGTACTATTGCCTTGCACTGCATGGAGCAAGCATACGTTCTTCATCAAAGTGGTGGAAAACTGCTCTGTTAACTGCATTTACTTTCACCTCATTGCTTCATCCTTTGAACTTCGTGCTGGCTGGTGACCATAATAACCATGTATGTCACTTCATGCTGTAGATAATGTTTGCACAATGGTATAGCTTGTGTAACATTATGATCATCATCACATCTATGCTGCTTTCTGACAGTTCCAGATGGTTAGATTTAGTTCCGTGTGAAATCAGGTTA
Source organism: Platysteira castanea (assembly GCA_013397175.1). Lineage (NCBI taxonomy): Eukaryota > Metazoa > Chordata > Aves > Passeriformes > Platysteira > Platysteira castanea. The sequence goes on from VYXC01010949.1 coordinate 1,168,235, forward strand.
CTGACTTCTTTTGGAAAACACTTGTGAGCACAGTACTTTTTTGTTTATTTTGGGGTTTTTTATTATGGAAGTCCCATTCCAGAAAACAACCTGACAACTTTTTCTAAACCCAACTATTTGTAAAGCCTTGAAAAGTTTTCTGTCTTAATCTATTCTTGAAAATCCAAAGTTCTGGAAGATTTTTCCTTAATGTTTTAACTAATAACTTTCTTGTCAGAAAAAAAACCCCACAGAACATATCCAGCACTTTTCATGTTTCAGAGAATAAGTATCTCTTCTAAATATAATACCTCATTTAGTATTTTAGTATCTCTAAAGCAGGAACGAAGTGAAAGTTTTGAATCAATTTCTTCAGTGACAGTTGAAGATGGTTGACTGTCAAAATGGACAACAAAATAAATGGAACATGACTAAGACAATCCTGAAACATTCTTTCAGAGCACATTTTTGCAGTTATTCTCTTTCATTCTCTTTGTGTTTTCATACCTTAAATATTATAACAGTTGTTATATTCTTAAAGAAGTTATTTGAAGAATGGTTCACAGGCCATTTATTGTTATTCTGTACAGAGATGTGATGAAATCTATGTACTCTGCACAGCAGGCATAATGTAAAGCAGATGGTTTTTCCTCAAGCAATGAGTACCTTAAAATCAGAACTATAATACAATGTATATAGTGCTTCTAGATTAAAGCTCTTGCATGCCAGATTTGTAGCTTTGATTCTTTCTGATTTTAGCGCTTAGTAGGATTTATCCCAGTGATTCTGCCCTTGGGCCAAAGTGAATCAGCTTTTATCTAGGATGATCATATATTGGCTAAGCCTTGTAGCTTTTCTTTTAATGAACATGTAACTTTAACCTACCATTACATGTACATAAAATATTACAATTCAAGCTTACGCACAACACTATGGACAAACCAGGATCCATTAGAGTTCAAAATGTGGTTCATGTGCAGCAAAAACAGTTCCAATTTGTCCTTTTAATTTTTCTGTTTGCCTTCTAGTCAGCTTTGATTCTTATAATCAAAGTCATACTTGCTCAGCTTGTTGTGGGCACAATTAAAAAAGCATCTTCAGACTCCTGCCTTCAGAGTGAAAAGTCTTCATCAAATTGCAGTTTTTTGTTAGAAAGTGACATTGTCTTGTGTGCAAAGTGACTCTCTGATTGTCCTATCTGTCTTGGTAGCATGAGAAGCAACTTTCAAAAAATGTTTCTGTCTCACTTTGGCTTATTTTCTTAAACCTCTTTGTTTCTCGAGATTTTCAGGGCTTTACTCATGTTCCAAAAGATTAAATTTCTTGAATCTGGAGTTGTTATTACTCTTTCCCAACTCTCCAAAAATACGTTTTGAACTTCGAAAGTAGTCAAGTAGATCCTCTTGTCCAAAATGTTCTTCTACCATTGTTCAAGGGCAAAAGCAAAAATCTGTCTCTAAGGCTCCTGCCCGTGATACTTGCAAGATATATATTATTTACAGAGCTAACTTACAGAGCCCACGGGCTCCCCTCCTTCTGGTCATCAGGGCACATGCTACGATACAGACAAGAGCAAGAGGGGAAGTTGCCACCTGCTCTAGAGCATTCTGATTTTCTCAGCACATGGGAAAATCCTGCAGGGTTATATTCAGACTGAAGTTCAAGGGCAGAGGGTCATAAGCAGTCCTTTCTACAGGTGATGTTTTCAGTAATTCTTTGAAAGCATCCTGAGATCTGTGGGAATACAGGCTTGTTTTGTTTGGGGAGATATTTACAGAAGATGAAGCTAGAAGAGAATAAATGAGTATCAGACATGCAGCCCAAAAATTTAACTGAATAGTTCCAGAGCAATTAGAAAATAATTCCCTCTCACTCCAAATTGGTTTTTTATATCTCTTTGTCTAGACTACCCACAGAGGCAGGATGAGTCTGACCTGTGCTCTCTCTGTGGCATTAACTACATGCTTCAGTTTCACAGATTCAGCTCATTAACTCAGCTATTGCCTGAGCAGTCCCACAGAGAAGCTCTCAGTAGGAGGAAAAACATCTACATAGGCCTGAGTGGTTCAAGATCGAGTGAAAAAATTATTTCAGTCAGTCCACCACACTGAAGACTATATTTTGCTAAGGCAGGAGTCCTGTGCCTGTTTGCAGGACCAGAGATGTGCACTGCTCCTGCCCTCCATCAGCCATCCCTCTCTTTGCCACCAGCTTTGTAGATCAGCTTAGACTCACGACAGGGTGTCATTTCCAAAACTGAAACATCAGGTCCTCAACGAGACTACCTCAAGCACTGTGCAGAAGAGATATACTATCATTCATATAAACAAATTAGAGGGGGTTTCCGTCCTGCCTTTTTCTTCTGCATGTAAAGCAGAGGCCTATTTATCATTTCCTGTAAGTCTGGCAGCTCTGAGACTGGTGTTGACTCAGAGCAAAATAATTTACACTAATAAAGAAAAAAAGCAAGGCTTTCTCTCTAAATAATAGTGCAGACTTTTTCCTGACTGGTTCAAATTCAGACACAAGCAGTATAAGGTTGTCACTGAGTGTTAATATAACTAATGCAAGAGACCAACCAACAAAAAGAGTGCAGAAGATGCAGAGAAAGCAGAGTCTTTCTACGCTTTGCAGTTTGATGTTAAAATCATACAGCATGTGACTCAGAGTAAGCACATTTCCTGCAGCCTCTAAAGATGCTCAGCAGGTCTGTGGCAGGTGTCAACATGTCAAATAAAAAAGTACAATTTTTTGAAACAATTAGTATATTTCACATGTTATTAGCCTGGGTGACCTAAATACTATCCGTCCTTCAGACATTCCCACAGAAAGCTCTCCCAACCTGCCCTTCAGGTGAATATTCCTCGGGGTGGGATGTAAACGTGGAGTCCTGAATGCTAAATTCCTGCTAGTATGCTGAGACAGCCCACAAAGCCCCTGATGACAGTGGGAGCTGTACTGGTACATGGAACTGAAACTGCTGCTTCATTTCACCAAGAAAAAAGACCACTAGATCTTTATTCAGGACAATAAAATCTTTTGGTTACTACTGATCTGGGCTGCCTCCAGCTAGTTACAGAAAGATGAAAGGTGCTGTCTTGCAGTACTTATCTACTAAAACCTTCCAGCTCTGGATTAAAACATGATTGGTTTTAATCACCATATTGTTAGAACTTGTTCACCCTGCCACAATTAATGCAATGAGGATGCATCTGCACAGTAAATTGTTTTATCATTATTTCATTTTAAATGGGGGATATAAAATTACTTCAGTGCAGATACTCCCACTTTTTTAGTTGAAGAACTCATTGTTCTCCATGAGATTAATTATGACCCTCCCATATTTTGTCGACATTTTCTTCTCCAGTTGGAAAGTGGTGTTTTCTGTGACTGCTAAGAATTCTATTAATCCACATTGAGCATTTAGATACAAAAGAGTAATATTAACTAGGGTAAATTACTGATCTCTGCCTGCACTAATAAAGCCCAAGTCTAACATTATTTTAGCCAGAAAAGTATTCTCTTTCTGGTATATGGAGTTCACTTCACAGAGATTTCCCCTTTTCTCTTAATTTTAAAATCTATGGTAAAATGTGGGATTATCTCTTTTGTTCTTGTTTGGAGGGAATTTTTTGTGCCATGTACAGGTTTTTTCCAAACAATTCAGAAATATGACTTTTGGACATAGTTATCTTTTAGTTCAAAGCTGTACTACATAATAAATATTTTTTCTACTTTAGAGAATTTCAACAGCTGTTGAAATAAGTTCAGTCATCCATCCCACATAAGAAAAATTTTCGAAAGAAAAAAATCAAAACAGAGATAAATACAAAGTAAAGTTCTCAGTATATGAAGTAAAAAATTAATATGCTTGTTACAGAGGTTGCCTTTGAGACTATGGTGGTACGATTGTCTGTAAGTGGTAGCCATGCCTCTTCTGACTCAGATTGATATAAATCAAGGGTAGTCATTTTGTAAACAAGGGTATTTTAGAGAGGAATAAAGTTCAAGTGATATTAACCAGTTTTATGTTATACATATATATCTATATATATACGTCTATACATATATTTATATAGTCTCAGCTTTCATTTTGCTGAAAAATGTTTGTGGAGGTTATTTTCATTTTATCCCACCACACAGGCAATGTAATGATTCTGTGGGGTTTCATTTGGAAATATGTTGTGGTTTAGTGCCAAGTTCACTTACTTTTTGTTTAAAATCCCTTTTCATTTTTCTGCTATGTAGTTATACATGTATTGGAATTACAGAACAGTTTCGTTATGGTGGCTTCTATATTCAGGGAAAACAAGGATAAATAAAGCTCTACATAAAATAAAACCATATGCCAAGTATGACTGCTTTGAACTTTTGCAACAGCAGAGGAAGTGAAATGTGAATTCTTTCCTGTGAAAACATTTGCAAAAAGTATGAAATCTGGGAACTGGCTGGGTTCTGTACCCTGTTTGTTTACCAGAGCAAACACAAAATTGCACCAGATTACGCAATGCACTGTCAGTGTTACCTGTGGGCCCCTTCAAAGAGAAGACTTTCAGGAAGGAAGTAATAAAGAAAAAAATAAAAATAAGTCTACAGTTCACACATAAAATCATCCTTTTCTTCCAGAAACTAATGCTTGCTCCACAGTTTTGGTGCAGAGCAGCTGTTATCACTGGGACTGGAAGATCACGGAAGGATCCTGACTGCCGCCTTCAAGAAAACTGGGAGACATTTGGGGAATAATTTGAGGCAGACCAGCCCCAAGTGTGGTGCCTGGCCAGAGCCAGGAAAGGCCCTGGAGAGGGAGACTGGGAGAAAAACCTAGGTTTGGACAAGGTGCTCTCAGGACGGACTGGGACGTGTCAGGATGGGACCAGGCCTGCAAGTCAGAAGAGGAGGTCCAGTTTAGGGGCCAGATGAAGGGATGGAGTCAACAAGAGGTGAAATAGAAGAAGATAAACAGACAGAGAAACAAAGAATTATTTTAGAAAGAGTAGGGATTACTCTGTGTGCCAGTTAATGCACTCCAAGTGGGGCGGATCCAGATCTTGGATTCACACTGGGGGTCTCAAGCATGATTTGGGTGGTGAATGCAGCACTGAGGCACCAAATATGAGCTCACAGCTGCTGCAGAAGCCTGCAGGCACATAAACACCAGAGATGCTTTCCTCTTTCACCGCAGTTCCCTGGGGCCAGAGTTCGCATCTCAACACATCACCAGAACGGGCCCACTTCTGACAGGGCTGAGCAGCTGGGATCTGGGGATACAGGCATTCCTCTTCCTAAATCCCCGACAGCCCATGGTCGGAGAGGCATTTGCAAGGCACGCTGAACGCGCTTGTGACTGCCACGTCCCTTTAAACATTGCCACAGCCGAGGGGCCCCTTGGCAGCGCTCTCTCGCTCACTGACGGGGCTAGAGCACTTACCCGAGCTGCAGAAAAGCACCTCTGTTTCCCCAGCAGTTATCTGCAGGATCTGGGAATCCAGCCTAGATCTACACTTATCCTTCCTAGTCAGGCCAGTAGGAAAACTGTGTTTCCTGGAAGAAGGGTTTTAAATTTTCCATCCAGTTTGGAAGAGTATGTGGGCCCTACCGTTTGTAGGAGTAAGTGGGCCTCCCCTGGGCCAGTGTGTGGTACAGGTCTGGAGGAATCTGGATGCCTACACCACAGTGGAGACAGGGAGGAGGATGCTCTTGTGAAATAGAAGATGAACCAGCATGGCAGCATGGCTTGCAAGCACTGCTGTGAGGCCATCTTCTTTGCAGTCTGCCAGAGTTCTGCTGGCCCCCATGCACAGCCAGGCACCCCCCACCCCAGTGCAGGTGCCAGGGTGCTGGCAGATAGATTAACATTAAAAAGGAGGCCTTTAGTAAGTTAGAGCACAATCATGTTGGCAGGGGCAGACCTTGGCAGGAAAGGCAAAGGTGCAGTTGTGTGCCCTACCTGCTGCTCTGTTCCATGCGAGCCAATTCCTACTGCTATGTACTTTTGCAGTAAAAGCACCAAATAAATCTGACTGGCACTTTGCACAATGTTGATTTATAGCTTCACCCTTAAAGTCTAATTTGCTTTTTTAGCTCTTCTATATTGATTTTACTCCCTTTAGTGGCATGCCATAAATGAGAGCATTCTAATATTTATTACACCCACACATCTTTGTTATACGTCAATGCATGGCTACAAGAAACAGAAGGCAATAACAAAGGAATAGTGTGAGAACCACTGTGTGTACAGTCACTGCGATAGCTGCTTGATTATGTTATAAACTACTTTACTTCACTGCATAGAAATGCAGTCTGTATTTCACCTGTGTTGTGGTCTTTAAAAACCTGTGTCCTCAGGTTGATTCCCCTAGCTCTGAATTTCTGTACATGTCTCCACCTCACTTGGATCAGGCTTTTCTTCATGGTCAGACTCCTCTCCATGTGCCTGCAGGTGTGGCCCCAGGCGTACCTGGAGCCCATAATCTGGGTTTGCCTGTCCCAGCGTGCTTGGGGTTGAACCATGCCAGGCATAGCCAGGCAAGCTGCCCAGGAGACAGGGCTGTGGCGGGAGGAGGCTGGCACCTGGGCACCACTCAGCCTCTGCTCAGTGTCATGACTATCTTGGAGATTGTATTTTTCCACTAGAAAAATATTTCCCTACTTCTCACCTCACATACCGGACTATGCAAAATGGAACCTCTTCTCTTTGGCAAGCACTTTAATAAGTTAGTAATTTATTTCCTTGTACTTCTACCAGCCTTTCTGTCCTGAGAAAAAGTGAACAAAGAAAGAAATATTTTATCCCTTTTAAAAGCTGTTAATTATGCTCAAGCTCCTCTTCCCCCGATAGTGATATACAAGTGGGAGGTAAAAAGGATGAAAAAGACACTGAAATGGACTTAAAGAGCAGTTCACCATTTCATTCATAAAAGGGAGGAAACACAGAAATCTCTGTGAAACTTACCTCAGATTAAATTTAACTATCCCAAGTTAGAATTACCACTGGGACCATGCTGGGAAATTAAGAGATCTGGCCCATGGACACCTGACAGAGTTTGCATCTCTGCTGTAACTTTTGGACAGAAACATTTTATTTTACCCTAATAATCCTTGAAATCTCACCACACTTGGTTTCATTTTCAGCGAAACAGACAAGGAGTTTCCTCATCACCACCCAGCAGAGTAGGTGCTGGAACAATCTTGATTTAAAGTTGAGAGATAATTACAACACGACTGTAAGAGCTGAAAATGCTGGTGAGAACACTGTATACAACCCATCAACAATCCAGGTAGTCTCAAGCCACTTTTCAGGTCTCCAGGTAAAGCAGGACTCTGGTACAACTCTGATGGCCCCAGTGTCCCTGTGTGAAAAGTTCCTAGTCTACTCAACAGACTTCTCAATTCCAATTAAATGTTAAGCAGCACCTCTATCCTGATACTATCCCTCATATGTCTCTATATGTACAGTGTCCTCAAAAAATAACCTAAGCCATAAGTACTGTGATCCTTCTCACTATAAAACTTAGTTCTGTTGTTGCTGTTGCAATCCCACGGAATCAGCACCCATCACACACCTCTGACACCATTTCCCCTCTAACTCCTTTTCTTTATTCACCTATACCTCCATTTACTACTTCTGTGTGTATCTTGGCATCAGACAGTACAGACAATAGAAAAAAAAGACCATGGAATTCCATTCTCTTTTATTTGTTCAATAAGTTTCAGAAAAAAAAATATTTTTATAGGTAGGAAACCTTCTTTAGGAAAAGGTAAAATGAATAAACATTTAGTTAGCAAGTAAGAAATCAAAACCTGTTACAATTATCCATAAAAACCAACAACTTCTGGGGTGGTATAATACATTTTTATTATATTTACCACAGTAAAACACATAACTCTTCTGATACCATAAGAGTGACTCAAATTAAAAAGAGCAGAGTCCACCTACATTTTTAAGGGTCTTTAAAAGGTACATAAAAGCCTAACTGTATGAGACGTCTGTAGTTCGTTGACAAAACAAAAATACAGCAAAAGTGTGTGCCTGTGAGAAACACTGTATACGCTCTGCAAGCAGCTTCCAAACCACAATATCTTAGCAGCTTTCATTTTCCAAAACAAAAAGCAATAAACTATATAACTCACTGTTACACTGCCAAAATAGTTTTAGCCATGGTTTATGGTTAGATAAGCACAAATATCGCCAAAATGAGTAAGGTTTGGGACTTTTTCTGTGTATGTATATACTTTAGAACAACCGTATACATTTTTGTCTTATCCAAGAATTATTGGTGCACTGCAGTGCACCACAGGTAGGGTTTACAGCCAAAAACTTAGTCTATTGTACTGCAACTAAACTAGTTCTGGTTTTGTCATTAGGTTTTGTTTTGTGGGGTTTTTTCATCTCAAGAAAAATAATAGGGACAGCCAGTTTCTCATTTGAGGCATGTCGAAGATTTATTACTTGTTTTGAAAGTAAATGGAAAGACAGAGGTGTCAGTTCAATTTGAAACATAATCTGAAGTGAGAGTGTGTATGTTAACCATTCTGGGGATTGCCAAGCATGATCTAAAGATGTGTCTAAAACACTGGTTGTGCCTATTCGTTGCTTCAATCAGTTACACAGACCAGACCAGATCACAAGATGCTACTGCTAGCAGATCCTTGTCATCTGGACCTGAGCTCCAAGTTAATGCTCTATCATTATTAGTTACAGCTAAAAAACTTCCCTTTTTACCAGACAGTGTGGGCTGAATAATACCATAAGTTTACATATGACATCCTAGTGAACCTAACCACTAAATTTAATGCAGCAAGCAACGCACTGCACAGCTTGTCCACCTCAAAAAGTTTTATACTAAATGGTAGTGGGAAGACACATCTCACACTCCTGCCTCCAATCACCAAATTTATTCTCCCATGGAAGTAATTTTCCCCCTCTACTTCAGATCCCCATATTTAACGGAAATGTTGCCTGACCTTGAATTTCCCTAAGCAGTGTCACTTCTTGGCTACCCAGGATTCAGAGGAGCAATTGGAAAAGCACCTTTTAAGTCTTGTTCATCTATGTGCATTGCTAGCAATCATCAGGTTCCAGACCTTGCATCTCCCTGGCCAGCACACTTTAGGAAAACAGTGTTTTAGAGCTTTGAATGGTACCACAAACTGGTGTGCAGAAGGCTGTTGCAGTAACATTTTAGATAGAAATGCCCCAGATTGATTTTCTAAAACGGGCTTAAATTGATATTAAGAAACACCTTCTTCTTTTTTTAAATACCCAAGAGACAGGATTGCACAGTACCACGTTTTCAGCTGAAAGCAACTCTTCAAGGGGAAGCTTGAGGATTCAAATGGGCATGTCAAATGAAAAAGGAAAATTGAAGGCCTTTCTATTATACACTCCCTCAGGTTTAAACTATTTTTCTCATCTCCATCTCATCCCAGGATTTTGTTGAGGCAGTTCCTGGTGGATGGGAGAAATATCAGTAACATGTTCTAAGAACTGACACTATTACACCGTTACTGAAGCAGCAGAAGCTGACATGTTCACCCAGTGACCATTACCTTGAGGTTTCATCTTCTTTGCTATCCTTGTTCTGCTCACATCCATGATTTATTAAGACAGCATGATGTGAAACTAGGAGATTTTCCCTGACACAGGATATTTCTTCCCATTGCCATGCCTGGAATTTTGTTAATGGATGGTGGCTGGAGATCCAGAAAGGCAGTGCTACATGAGGGTCATGCACTTCTCATGTTCTTGCCTACAGCAGAGGTCTCAGGTCAAAACTCAGTCAAAAAGAGTTAGCACTGAATCTGTAAGGAGGTAACTCTGTAACAAAACATCTTTTAGTCATAATATAAATAAGCTTTAGGAGCTTTAGGTGTCTACATTCCACTGCAAGCTGGGTCTTTAATTCCCCTAAATTCTTTGAAAATCCTAAGCTTTGCTCATGCAATAATCAACATCATCACTGTCCTTCAAAAATTTGCAACTAACTAAGCCACTTGATTCTGGAATTAGCTCTCAATAATGCAAATGAAGACACTAGAGAACCTGATCAAATGTAAATCTGGGCCATGTGATAAATTCGCAAATGATCTTTAATTGTTAATCAGAAGACTGTTCCTGGATTTCTTAGAAATGATATCCAGTTATTAGCAGTAAGCATTAATTTTCCACAAGAATTATCTGGGTTTAAAAGCCAAAATGTTGGTTCTTAAGAACAAGCAAAACATGGTTCCAATAAATTTTATGTTCTTTAAAATAGATTGATCTCAGACTTGGTACTGCAAGTCCTAGAAATAACCACACGTTTGAAGCTCTTTCTTCAACTATTAAAGCATGGGAAAATTCAAACACACTTATACATTTGTATTTATTTAATCCTTCTGTTTTCTTAAAAACAATAAATGATATTTTTGGGCCCAAAGAAATCAGTACACTTTGGAAACCTACATTAAAGTTCTCTAAATTAAGATGTTATGAATTCCCAATGCAGACAAAAAAGTGTAAATATTGAGATTTACCAGCTGGACAAGCTGAGACCTAGCATTCCTTTATTTTTAACGGTAGAACCTGTAAGCATACACTCACAATGTGGAGCTCAGTGCACGATTTCAGAAAGTAATAATTGATGCAGTCTAGCGATCCAGTTCACTTCTTCCAGGCAAATCCATAAGTTCCTTTGGAAAACACAGGGCAAATTGTCCAAAAGTAGTTACCAGTTGCATTTGGAATGGAGTTCTGAATACTGTGGAATGGAAATATTTGTAGCCTTGTGCTCAGTCACAGGGTTTTTGAGGGTTTTGCTGTGTGACACCTTTTGCACTGTCTGCTTACCACGTGTCAAGTGCTTGAGCGCTGTGAAAAAGCAAAATTTCTTGTATCTTTGACAGACTAGGCAGATTTTGTTATTCTGAAACTGCTGATGTAAGAGAAACAGTATAAACATAAAGGATGGAGAACAGCTGACATAAAGAAATGGGGAAATTAAGAAAAAACAATCTAGTCTTTGTACAGAATTCCATATAATGACACTTCAAAGATAAAGGACAAACCAGTTAGTGATCATGAAAAGTTTAATATTGCTTTTCATGGCCTGGAAGAGGGTGATGCTGATCTGCTGAAGGGGTTTGACTCCCTGAACATGGAAGAGAGCTCCAAATTTCTGAATGATTTTCCACAGATACCTCTGGCTCCACAGAGACTCCACTCTCTCTATTTGGTCATGAACACCATACTGTATGCAAAAAACCCCAAAAAGACATAAAGATCTTGAAAATTATACAAACAAATATAGACAGAATATTCTTGTTCCTAAGTTTATCCTAAGGCTCTAGATGACAAAAACATTGAAACATTTGTTTCAAAAGGATTAAAATTATCATGAATTCTGCTCAAGCATCAACCTGCACCATGTTTCTGTTGGAAGCAGAGCAAAGTCAGGGAGAGGTCACAGTCACTGCTTATTTATCTACTCGTATATTTTTGGAGGTAAGGAGGAGGATAGGAAAGGGATTGTGAAAAAAAAATGGCAAAGAATGATATAGAGAAAAGGAGCAAAGGGGTAGCTAACTTGCCATTGAAAGGACAAGAGGATGAGTTTAGAGAAAGACTGTAAAGACACCATGGGCAAGGGGAATTCTGAGATTCCTGAAATTTTTGGAATTTCTCGTTTGACTTCTGCCTCTTCTCACGGATTTCTAGCAGTTTTCTGCAATTTGTTCCTCTTCACATTTGATACAGTTTCTAACTCCTGACTCAAGAGTGTCAATGTTTCTGCCTTTCTGGTGGATCAGGACTGAATTTCTGATGCATCCCACCTAAATAAGTCAGACCTCAGAAAGCCCACAGGCTCTCATGGAGTGCAACTGGGGCAAGGAGATGAACAGATGGGCAGCAGACAACAAGGAAGAATTTGTTGCATAGATCGAAGTACTCAGAAGTGGCAGCACTAACTCCAAATTATTAGGACTCTTTGGTATGAAAGAAGGAGGTTTTAACAAGTGTTTGAGGCACCATTTTGCAAAGAGTTTGTGTTTAACTTACACTGCTGAAGTTACACTTGAATCAATAAGATTGAAGTGTATGTCTTTGCATATGCATTATGTGTTGTGAATATTTTGAAAACACTGGTGTTCTCGTGCCTGTAAAAAGGCTAGCATAGGAAAAAGTATATCCCAACTATACCAAGTAGGGTTATACAAAAAAGTTAATTTTTTGAGATTTGCTTTCATGGGAAGAGACATCAAATATGTAATCAAACATAGCTATGAGAACATATGATAAAACTTTGTGCAAATGGAAATGAAACATGATTTCTCACAAATATCTGTGCTTTTGAAAAAAGTCTCTATACTCTGTGAAAAGCACTACATGCAATTTTTATATTCCTACAAGCCTTCATTTCCTTGAGGCAGTCATTGACTGAAGATCTGTAGAGAAGAGGTTTTTTCCATGTTTTCATAGAGATGAAATATTTTCCCTGTGGAAATTTCTGGGCACCATAATGGCTTCAGAAAAGTCTTAAAAATTAGTTTCCGCTTGGTGGCAAATCATGAAGGCTCTGTGACCAGCTAACAGTGATCCTACTGTTGCTGAAGAGGAACAGGTGGACAACACACAGCTGATTTGATGAGTTTAAATAAGCATGTTGCAGACATTCCTCTGCAAAAGAAGCGTAGGCCAGCAATACCAGATAGACTTGAGGTGATGTGGGCATGTTTCAGGCCAAACTTAAGAAGTTCCTACTTCACATCTGCCACTGATGCATCTCCCACCTCCCCAATTTCTGCCCACTTCCCATCCCAAGTCCCCCTTCCCCAAACCATTTCAGTCATACACCATCTCTAAACTGGTTTATACACCTATGACACAGTCTTAAATATTTCTGTCCAATCACGGTCTTCAAGCATCGCTTGAGATACAGAACAGTGTAAATACAGACACAAAAGCTGTTTCCTTGGGCAGAAAGAACTTATTAGGAGGAGGACTGAATGAGACAGACTAAATAACCCTGGAGACCTCAAACATGAGACCTATGCAGCCATTTAAATTGCTCGAGCTTTAGCCCTGCTGTGAGCCAGCATTTCAGTTTTCTCACAGAACAGATGCTTGTTTTATGTTGTATCTTCCATATTCTCTCAGTTTTGAGCATTTCACAATTAACTCCATCCATGACAGATAAACCCTGACAGAATTCAGGGCATGGGAGACAGATGTAAATGAGCAGCACTGTTTTGACCAGCTGTATCTGGCTGAACCTCAGCAGCAAGCTGCCTGTCAAGCTCTGCCATTAAAAGACAAAACCCTCACATCTTGTGAGCTGGTGTGTGTGTGTATGTGTGTGTGTGTGCTGCAGAGGCCTGAGCTGGAATAGAGATCATGCTAAATGGGGAAAAAGAGAGCCTGTGATGGAGCAGCTGCTGCAACTCAGCACAGCCTCATTTAGATTTTCCCCCCTCCCACAGCAAATGCTAAATCTACCCTGCTAAAGAGGAGTTCAAACCATGAAGATATTCCACACAGAAGAGGATTATAAAGCCCTGTGATGAGCCTGGAATGAAATTAAATATAGCCTGTGAAATGAATGCACTTTTCTTACTCTGCACTGGGAGGTTTCAGGAAGGAGATTTTGCCTCTCAAAGCAGTAAGTGTAATCTCTCATGGATAGATCCCAAAATGTCCACTTAATGTGACAAATTTAGATGGCTGTTAAAAAAGAATGCACTCGCCTTTTCTGGAGCCTTTTTTTTTGTGTTTTTGGGGTGAGGGGAGCATGGGCGTGCATGTGAGTATGTGTGTAGAAAAAGGAGGGCTCAGCCAGTCGATCAGATTTCATTAGGTTTCTAACTGCCAGCTTTAGGCTAGTGGTTTTGGAATATTACTTGGGATCATTTCAAGTATTTTCAGCTTTGAAAAGCAAGTTGTTGTAGTTTCTAATTAAAAGAGAGGGGAAAAAGGCCCCTTTGTCAGTTAATAAATAATGGTCATTGACACTTCAGTTCAAAAAAGCAGGAAACTCTGAAGCTTTCCTTTCTCCCATCTCAGCTAAGGGCTCTTGGCAAGAGACAGTGTCCCCAGCAGAGGACCACCTGCAGCTTGGGAGCAGCCAAGTTTTCAAGATGAGATAGAGGAATTTTTTACAGGACCATGATGTCCACTTCCACTCCAGGCCATCTTGAGACCAGATGCATCCAGATACAGAAGTGCAGGGTGCCAGATTTACAGTATAAAACACCTTCTTTTGGCATTACTCAGTCTACGGGATCCCTGGCTGCTTATTTTATCCCCCACAGTATTAGAAAAGAATATGGATCCTGCCAAGTTTAGTAGTTTCACGTAAAGCAATGACAAATAACTTTAAATGGTAAATTCTCTAGGAGCACTCTTATGCCTGCAAAGTACCATGAACACTCCTGCTGAAATAGACATATGTTTATATATGTATATAACATCATCTCAAGGATAGGGAAAAGGTATAATTAGAAATTCTTGCTTCATTCATGTCACTTATTTCACCTTGTTGCGACAATTCTTATCTTAACCTAATAACATCAAAATTATTTCATGTAGCTATTTTAGTATCTTCAGAAACTTTGGAAAATACTTTGGTATCTTCTCCAGATACATGGAGTTTGAGATCACACGTACTTAGTGCTGAACTGAAACTACAGATAAAAGTCATCCTGGGATTAGTCAAGGGAGTAGGAAGCTGATAGGACTTAGGTATCTGTTATGCCAGTGCTACACATTGTCCTGAAACTCACTATATGTGGGTGACTGGAAGTTTTAAGTGTAGAGATCTGCAGACACTATAGATGAAACTAAAACCTAGCTCTAAAATTAATCATGGCTAGAGAACACCACACTCACTGGTATTTCTGTGGCTCGTGCGAATGTACGGATGGCCAAGAACAGCTGAGCTGAACCTTGTACCTCAGTATGAGAAAGGTGGGTTGGTAAAAATTCCTCTGGCCTCTCAGAAACTTTTGTTCTTGATTCTGTTTCTGTGATAATGTTCCAAAAAATTTTGGAAAGGTCCCCTCATAGAAGTTTTACGTGATATCAGCTTTCCCTGTGACCAGCTCAAAAAAAACCTATAAGAGGTATGTATGGAAACAGTAAAGGCCTACTGTTTTTATGGAAGTGTAATGCCATCCAAATAAAATCCACCACCTCTGGAAACTTTCTTTAAACACATAACTCTGAAAGATTCACTACTAGTAATTCAACAAAAATCACCCTTGTTTTCTAATGCTAGTGAGAGTCCTGTAATGTCAAGTTCATCAGAGAAGAAAAAGAGCTATTCACAAACACATCAGAGAGAATCCTGCATGTGAAGATAATGAAGGACAGATGTTATCTGAGATGAAGATGAGATGCTGAGCTTAAGATTTTTTGCAATGGAAGCTCAAGAATGGGTGTTGTATGCATCATATGCCGTTGAAAAGGTATATATTTTTTCATTATATTCAGCATTATGCATGCACTTTACAGAGGACACAGAATTCCTTGGGCTAGAGCAAGCTTTCCACCAGCTGCTGACAGTGTGATAAACTGTCCCCACTCTTTTTTTCTCTGTCTGAACATCTTTCAGTTCCCTGTGGCCAATCCTCTGCCAGTCCCAGAGCACATACACCTCTGTGAAGAAATACTGATGTAACTTAGTCTCAGCTCTAGAGAGTTACAAATGTTGTAGAAGTGGCTCTGATAATTCCTAGGACAACTGAAAAGTGATTTTACAAGACTCTGATCCCTCGTGTATGTCCCATGTCTGTCCGTTGTGATTAAACTACTCTTTGGTATCTTAAGTGTGTGGAAAATTAGGCTCAATTGATCACAATTATCTCAGTAGATGTACAAAAATATGACTGCTGAATGATTGCTTTTTCTCAGGTGGCAGAGAAAAATTGTAGAATGGCCTATAAATAATCAAATACCCGTTGAGAAATATTTTTAAGGTAATGAGTTAATATTAATTCAACAAAGGGGCAACAGCATAAATGGAAAAGTTCTATCCTGAGTAAGGATTTGGCTATAAAGCAAGAATAAATAATCATCTTCCAACATGGAAAGTGATTATTAATGCCTATTTTTAATAAGTTGAGAAAAAACCACTAGAGTGTATAAAAAATAAACACTCCAGTATAATTTAGATCAGAATTAAATGTACTTCTGGAACTGTCCAACCGAGAATCAAGGATGGCTTGCATTCATTTTAGATTATTAACTTGTCTATTTTTTCTGATGTTTTTAATTATTTTATTGAAGCAAATGTTTTTGTTTTAGTTAGATTGAATAAATAGAATGTCCCCTGTGCTTCTAATTGAAGAATTATTTTAGGTCTCATAAACCATTATCTTTTATGTTTTTCAGTGCCCAGTCCTGCTAAAAATATGGCTGTGACATATCATTTGCTGACATTATTTTCTTATTTTTTTTATACTGGTGGGGAACCCTGTGAAATGGCCTTTAGAACATTTAACAAGATTTTAGATAACTAAGTTACAGAGCATACAGAGCATGTAAGCCTTCAGTGCTTACATGATATGTACAGAGGGTTTGATAGGTAATAATTTATACCTACTGTAATTGCTTGTTCTTGCAGATTGCAGAGTAATCCAGAAAGTCACTCTACATTAACATAGAACAGGAGAGGTTGCAATGTGTACATTCCTGCTCCGATAACGCAGGCATAACAAAAAAATTAGCAAGTGTGCCACAGACCTGTTTATTTCCCACAATACAGGCTGGTTGTTTCAAAGCAAAGGCATCAGACACACTAGTGTGGAAAGCAGCCCTGGAGTAGCAAGTATAGCAAGTTCAGACATGTACAGATAATAGCCAAATATTTTTTCTGCATTTCAGGTGCAACAGCTGAAAGCTGAATGTTGACACTACCCAGTTCTTTTCAAGTCTGTTACCGTATAGGGCTGAAATATATTTTGGCCTGAACAAGGTATTTCAGTTTTAATAGTTTGGGGAATTGGGGGTGGGATGTGTAATTTACCTGCATTTTCTTTAACATATGTTAATTTATGAGTTCATTTGTTTAATTTGTGTGTGGTGCTTTATGAAAAACTAATCTTTTTTTCATAAATAATTTCTCTTAGTTTTCATTATATAAGCAAAGTTCTTAGATTTGCCTGTGGAAGAAAAACAGGATTTATTTAAGGAGAATGAATCATTGTTAGCTTTGCTCACTGATGTTGTACATTTATCAACTTTAAAAGTTCCAGGTTTGATTCTCAGAAAGATTAGGTGTAACCTGTTATTGATTCTTAATTTATTAATTAGAAAATGTTAGCTTGATTTATCCCTTGACAATACCCTTCTTTGTGATATATTTACAGATCATAAAGCGAACATAAAGCAGGAAGCAAAATAATGAAAGCCTGTGCAATATAAGCATGGATGAAATCCCACCAGGAACTCAGTTGCAAAAAATAATTCAGTTAATTGCATGCTTACAATTTACACCATCCCAAAACATTTTTATGCTTTGAAAGATGACAACAATCGTATTTGAAGAATGACACTTCCTCACCCATATTTGTAATGTGCACACAAAACAAAGCATTCATGGACGCGCACGATGGCTGTGCTTGCAGGTGTGCCATGAACAGCACAATACCTTTGCCGGCCCTTATTTTGCCAGTAATTGCCATAAAAGATACAAGACACACTGCTGTAGATGGATCAGCAAATTCTTTTAGAAGGACTTAACTGCACTGGTTCAGGTGTACTGCTGTCTTTCTGCTGTGCTGTGGTGGGGAGCTTCCCTGGGGCGAGACACATGAGACACATTCCTCCTACTCTTCAAATAAAGGGAATGAGAAATTGCAAATGAAACAGGGACATAATATCCTGACAGAGTTTACCTGGGCTGAGTTGAAGGTTTCATTTGGAAAATGATTTAGGAGACCACAGTTTGTTATGAGAATGTGAAGGGATGGGAACAGGACAGGAAACTGTGCACAACAGTTCTGAGGAATCCAAATTATTTTCACTAGATTTATCAAGTGCAAGAAATTCTGGAAGTCTCCCTCCATTTCTTAAAATCCAGCCTTCTAAAATGAGAATATTGCAAGTGTACCAATCTGATACTGGTTAACCATAACATTGCTAACAATTACCTCATACCTCAAATCTTTGCCAAGGGTTTCTATTTGCACAGAAAAAGGCTGGCAGTACCCACAGCCTTTGCTTCAGGCAAAGCCTGTCAGGTTGTTCTCCATGTTTTTCATCTTTCTAAATGCAGTCTTTTTATAAGGTTCCCTGGTTTTATTCTTTCCATATGTTTTCTCCTTGGCTTTTGCACAATTGCCTGAAGTTTCAGGGCTAGGTTCTGCCCCAGGTGGTGTCATAGAGAGGGGTGGACGGTGCCCACCCCTGGCCCGCCAGAATTTTCCCAGTGCCTCCAGGCTCTCCACCCAACCAAGGAGGCAGTGTCACCCTTGCTGTCCCCACAACCTTCAAAGAGCCCCTAGAGCCATCACCCTGCCTCCTGTTCGTCCTGAGCACATATGGAAATGGATCCCAGTTGCAGAAATGGGCAATTCTCAACAGCTAAATTAGTGCCAGGAAACTGATAGAGTGCATTTAAATATCCAAAGCCAGGATGCTCAGAAAAAAAGAGCCAGATGTATGTGAGGTAACTTAAGTTGGCCAACAGGGCATTCCCAGGGAAGAGTAGGGTTTAGCTCTTTTTTAAAAGGTAGTTCATCTGCAGATTTTTGAATAGAGGGGCAGAGGATTCTGTTAGCATATACTTCACAGCTACAAATCAATTCCAAAAGTAGGGTAGATGCAAAAGTGATGTTACAAAAAGCCAAAAGAGGAAGACTGTTATCCTAGCTGAATTTAAAGTAGTGAATCTTAAAATTCAAATCGCCATATATTTGATTTAGAGCAAAGCTTTGAAATAAAATTGCTTTCCTCCCAATAGAGCTGCCTTACACTTCAAATAAGCTGAGCAAAATCAGTGTTGAAGGTGATCCACTTGACACAGACATTTGTAGCTGTATGAGCAGAGACTGTGATCTAAATATAGTGATTTTCACACTCTGTCTAAGCTCGATGAATATTTGAGTGTTTTTGCACAGTAGGACAAGAGAGACTGAGAGGATATCAGAACTGAATACCTTTAGCTTTGCTTTGCAGTAGTTAGATTACCTACATTTAAATCCTATACATGGATCAGACAGAGGAAAGATCTCTAGTTGGATATCCCACCCTGCCTAAGCCCTCCCAACACTGATTCCTCAGTGGTGAATGACAGGGGAGGACATGGACTTGAATCAGGGTGCTTTGTTTGAAAAGAAACATCTATGGTCCTAAAAGCAGTTGAGAGGGAGTGTGAACGAAGGTATTTCTGTAACATGCTAGAGCTTGGTCATGAGTTATACACTCATTTTATGACATCAGGATTTAGACAGAAATATCCAAGAACTTAGGCCCTGGAAATTGTAAGTATGAAAGGCAAGCCAGGGAGGACTATGATGTGAATGGACAGAAAGGTAAGTTTAATAAACCTCTTCAAACTTTCCTAACTTGAATATGTAGCAGAAAAAGACATCTTGATTTAGAGTCATGTTCTCTAGTGAAAAATTGACTGTGAAACAAAAAAAAACTATGGCAAGGACTCTTGTGCATTTCAATTAAGAGAAAAATTCTCAACAAGTTTATAGGGAGGCTGAATCTGCCAATTTGAATTCTTTTGCTGCTCTATAGTTGAACTATAAACACACAGCCTATCTTGAAAAACCAAAATGTTAAAAGCTAGATAATTCAGAAGTTAGGAAATAGGCTTAGGGGCTATCTTTGTGACAACAATCCAGCTTTTTTGTGTATATGCATTACGACAGGACCCCAGACCAACCTTGCCTTGTCCTATGCTCAGCATGGATGATAAGTAAGTTTATAAAAATTAGTTTCTTCTGCGTGTTGAATGTGTGGTACCCAGCATTTTTACTCTAATCTCTTTAAATTCTCATCAAGACAGAATTGATTTTTCCCCCCTTTTTTTTTTCCTGTACTCTTCAGGACCACAGTGCCTGAGTGGGATACTTCTGTATATTCCCCAGCTCAGTGGAAGCAGGAGCACATAGGTGGCTCTGTGCCTCTGTCTCAACTGACAGGATATTGGAGGATCTGGGCTTCAGCAGAGCTGTTTCACTGCCATCCTGTACATTTGACAGGTCAGCAGGTCTTGGAAGCAATTAATCTAGTAGGTTAAAATCCCTATTGCCATATATACATGGTGGGGATGTGTGTGTTTTAAATTATTCATTTGCATGATTCATTTGGCGTCCTTAATAACTTAATCACAGCTCAGAAATTTTCCAGCTTGCTTGTTTTTCAGGACAAAACTTTGAGACACAATAACCCCATGCAGCACTACAGGAAATGTCTCAGTGGAGAAGGACCTGGGGATGCTGGCAGAGAGCAGCTGAACATGAGCCAGCATGTGCCCAGGTGGTCAAGAAGGCCAATCTCATTTTGACTTATATCAGGAATAGTGTGGCCAGCAGGACTGGGAAAGCAATTCTTCCCCTGTACTCAGCACTGGTGAGGCCACACCTCAAGTGCTGTGTCCAGTTCTGGGCCCCTCAACTCAGGAAGGACATTGAGGTGCTGGAGGGTGTCCAGACAAGGACAATGAAGCTGGGAAAGAGTCGGGAGAACAAGTCTGATGACAAGCAGCTGAGGAAATTTGGGTTGTTTAGCCTGGAGAAAAGGAGGTTCAGGAGTGACCTTACCACTCTCTACAACTGACTGAAAAGAAGGTGTAGACAGCTGAGGGTTGACCTATTCTCTCAGGTAACCAGTGACAGGACAAGAGGACATAGCCTTAAGTTGTACCAGAGGAGGTTTGGGTTGGATATTAGAAAGAATTTCTTCACAGAAAGAGTGACTGGACATTGGAATGGGCTGCCCAGGGAGGTGGTGGAGGCACCATCCCAAGAGGTGTACAAGGAAAAACTGGATGTGGCACTTAGTGCCATGGTCTAGTTTGGCATGGTGATGGCATGGTGATGTTCGGTCACAGGTTGGGCTCAATGATCTTAGAGGTCTTTTCCAACCTAATGTATTCCGTGATTCTTTGATTATGTGATATAGCAGATTCAGGATGATGCCTTCTTTTAGTTATTTGAGGGTCATTTTGGGATAGTTTTCAACCCCAAGGTCCCTCAAAGGGAGGGGTGTCCACATATTCCCTTGGATAATAATGCTGTTACAATCGGCTCTTCCGTGGTGCTGGCTACAGCAATGGGGACAGACTCTCTGTATCACAGAATCATAGAATGATTTGATTTGGAAGGGGACCTTGAAAATCATCTAGGTCAACCCCTCTGCTGTGAGCAGACACCTTCAACCAGATCAGGTTAGTCAAAGCCCATCCAACCTGGCCTTGAACACTTCCAGGGATGGAGCATCCGTAACTTCTCTGTGAAACCTGTTCACGTGCCTCACCACACTCACAGTGATGAATTTTTTCCTAATAACTAATCTGAACTTACTCTCTGTCCATAATATCATCTCATAACTGCCACTCATAGTGCCTTCTCTCAGCTTCAGCAGAGAAATTGGCATCATCATGCAAAACGCTTATCAGGCAGCAGTTTAAGATCCCAGCACAGATGAATTTTCTTGTCTTTTCAGGCTGCTTCACATCAGCCATGCCCATTCCAGCTATTTGATTCTTGTGAAATATTTTTGGTGATTCTTGAGAGCATGATAAAAGTAAATTATATGGTTTATTTTTTTCTTTTCTGATGTATATTTTCAGGTTTGCCCAAAGTACCAGATACAACCTATAAATTTCCCTTAGTCCTTTCCTTGACAAATGATGAGTGGACTTCAAAAGGCAAAAAGATTTTATATTTTTAAGCACCAATTCAAAGTAGAGAGGCTCTGAAAAGCCCAGAATTTTTTTCAGAAATCTCTTTATGAAGGTATTCGGGTTAACAACACCTGAAAAAAAAAAAAAAAAAAAAAAAAGAGTAGCTGAATTGTATGATACAACTCATTTAAAAACAGAAGTTTGTTCATTCTTCTTTAGAGTTCTCTCAAAAAAAGCATAAAAAGACTTGTTTCCTCAGAGTAGAAGAACTCAGAGTACAGCTAGAGTGGTATTGTGGGTTTTTATATCTCCTCTGTTCCTGTTTTTAATACATGATCAAACTTAAGACAAAAGCATAGTGAATATTTCTTTGCAAATTACTTTAGCTTGTGGAATCCCTGAAGGGATGACAGTGTGGCCTAACCAGACATGATTTCTCATTATATTTCTGTCTGTCTTCTGGCCTGAACTCAGGAACCACAGAGTTGTGTAGGAGTTATTAGGATGGGTTTGGAAGACTTCAGGGTTATTTTCTTCAGGTTAAGGGGTTTGCCTATTAACTCAGCTTTTCCTGTGGAAAATCTTGTGCCAGTGATTTACAGAACAGACAGAAAGTGAAGGGACAGATTGAAAGAAATATGTTAACTGTTCATTATGTACCTGTCCTATCCTTTTCTACTAAAATTTAAGGTCCTGTAATGGAAATGATGGCCAGACTCACACTAGAGAAAATGAGTTCCCTGCTTTCCTGTGAGGAGAAAGTCGTGTACACTTAGAGGTTTTAAGAACTGTCTGTTGCCCAAATCTCAGCTCTGCATAAGTAGATTTGTTGGTGCACAGTTCGATTTCCATTTATTACAAATTCTGTCTTCTGTGTCCTACAGTGTACAAGATGGATCAGTCTGAAGCACTGACAATTGCAATCAGTTGGTTTCTGCATCTGACTGAAGTCACTCTGAGGGCTGAGTTCTTTCTTCCTTTCCTTCACCAAAGCCCTGAACACTTGGAGGAGGTTTACCACCCTTACAGACACTCTCCTGAGAGATGCCATGAAGGGAAAGAACATCTGCTGAGGGTCTGGGTCTACAAACCTTGTTGACCATCTGTGTTCAGTATAAATCACTTGTAGATGCCACAAATTACTGACAATTGAAGCTGGAGTCCTGTGTATTCTTACTTCTTACTATTTATATCTAATGAAAAATCAAGCCATGTTTCCTTGCAAATGGACAGAATGCAAAACTGAGTCAGAGTGTGAGGCTGCAACAATTGTGTGTTAGAACAGTCTTGGGAAGCTGGTATTTTTATTATTTAAAATCTGTAATTTTCCCCATAGTAATCCAAATTATTTTTCTAAGTGATTTCAGTGACCTTTTCGTGGCAACACTCCTGTCGCTATGGCAAGACTTATATTAATATTAAAAGGTGTTCTCAGACCACATGCCTCCCCTGAGACATATAAATGCTTGAAGGTTGGAAATCTGCCAAGATATTCTTTCTACACAGTTAGGAAAAGGAATGTATGGTTAATCACTGTTTTACTCAGAAGCAAGCAAGGAGAGATACATTTGTACCTTATGTATGCACCATTCCTCAAAATCAGAAGGAAGTAAGGCCCAAAACTTCACAGAGTTGTTTGCAAATATTACAAAAACATTTGAATATACAAATGGTTTGACAGGAATTTTTCATAATCATGGTTATCTATGTTTACTTTCGAAAGAGAAATCATGACAAAGCCCAAAAAGATATATTTTCAATCTCAGTTGTAATTGAGAAACTTCACTGGCTCCACTGGGTTTGCAGAATTTTTGGAAGTGTGTCAAAAAGCCTATGAAAGCAGAAGATTAAAAAAAACCCTCATACCATTTTGATAATAGGTTATAGAAGTCTCTCTGCAATATTTCAGGATCTAATTCTGCTTTTTTAGCTCTTTCTGCTTCCCACGTGTAGGAAGAAACATTTTTCAACACTACAGCTCTTAATCTGAACATTTGCTAAACCTAATTTCTTTAGGTTTACATGAATGTGAGTCAGTACATGTGATTTGGTTCAACTATGGACACATTTCATAAAAGATCCATAAGCAATAAAGGGTTAAACAAATACCTGTTTCACTTAATTGTTTTTGAGAACCACAAAACCTGATTTTGAGTTTGGCCTGCAGGCATATCTCTGGGTACTGCCCAGACCAGTGGTGTGATGGATGGCAAACACTTCTGTATTTACAGTGGCACAGTGCCCAGCCTTTATGCTGTCTGCTTCCTCCTCTTCATAGCCCATGAGGTCTTCAGTTATTTTTCAAACTTGCAGTCCTCCAATGATACCCGAATTCCAGACTATAGCTGAGACATACATGTCTCTGGCATACCCTCTTATTTTATGAGAAATATCAGTCTCTACCTAATGAGCCCAAATAACCTATAATTAGCAGAAAGCCTCTTTTTACCCCTAATAACAGAATGGTCAATTGTAAATCAGTGGATGAGGTCATTATTTTCAATCAGACTCTTCCCTCAAACACCAAAATTTCATAGCTAAGAAAGCAGAGACTTCTTACAAACCACTAATCCTCATTCACTTCATAAGTAGCTTAGCAGAGTTCACATGAACATATGAATCACTCTGTTTATCTTTTTTCATTAATTTATTTTATAACTGTTCCAAAGAAAACTCTTTTATAACAGTGATTTATAGTGTAATAAAATTCCCAGTACGTATTCATGCTGTTATTGTTGCAGAATTAAGATTTCTTTTTTTTTCTTTTCTTCTTATTCTTTTTGAGGAAGTGAATATTTGGATTGTGAATATTTCAGTCCCATTAGCAATAAAGTTCAGAATCACTTTGGCTAATTCAGTGAACAATCCAGCAACTTTATGAACCAGAAGTTTCTGCAGACATATGTTTGGGTGGAGACAGAAATGCAGATAAAAGGAACAAACCCATTTGGTGTTTAGGTAACAAAGTTTAGCCACTTCTAGCACAGAGAAAGGATTTTTTCTTAACTCTTGTGCTATCAGATGAGAATGAGTTTCCTCAAGAGTTCACTCAAAATGTCTTTCATCTAGAGTACACCGAGGATTGAAACTCTTTTTAAAAGCCAGGGCAGAAGCAACAGAGCCACTGATTAGTGTGATTCAGCTGTGGCTTGTGGAGAGCAAAATAGGTCTGTCAGAGTAGTGCTGTTCCCACACTTACC
Organism: Platysteira castanea; assembly: GCA_013397175.1. Lineage (NCBI taxonomy): Eukaryota > Metazoa > Chordata > Aves > Passeriformes > Platysteira > Platysteira castanea. The sequence continues at coordinate 1,193,250 of VYXC01010949.1, forward strand.
TCATCCTTGAGATTTCAAATAGATAGGCCTACTGGCATCATCTGCTGCATTGATTTCTGTTATACCTTGACAGGAACTGGAGAGAAATCACAAAAATAGGGGTTTAAAAGTTAGTGAGAGACAATATCAATGAAAGAGAATGGAGGGTGAAATCTACTAGAAGTTTATGCCTAGAGTGTGCATGTCTGCACATAAAATACTCCTGTAACAGCATTAACATCGGAGTTTAACCCACTTCTGAAATTTGTAAACAATAACTTTTGGTTACCTACAGATTGTAAGTAGTACAAATGCTTTTTATAACTTACAAGGAGGTTCAGTATGAGATAATGACTTCTAATATGCATGTGGGGTGCAGCTCTGCAGCAGGATTTTGCATTGATGGTTAATAATAGTGCTATTAAAAAAATTATTAAAATTACTTTTGCTAGCTGGTAAACCATTATACTTTAATGAATTTCATTGTACTTTTCTATTTCTGTAATGGTGGAAGAAAAAAATCTTACAAATTATTTGTTTTAAATAAGAACAGCAATAAAACTAATATGCAGCAGCTCTTTAAACTTTCACTTAAGAGCTATTTTTAAATTATATATGAAACATCTGTTACAGATATTAAAATATCTGGGACTGTCTTCCAGATGTGAAATAATGTTTATCAAAGGATGGAACAAAAAGCAGTTATCACCGAAGTAGGTCAAGAGGGAGGTCTCTGAATTACACAGTTCTACCAGCGCCTCACAATAGGCAAGGGGTTATGAAACAAACATGTGATCATGGTCAATATAACTTTATTTGTCTTATGAATAGGGTACTTAACAGGACACATCACTAACTGAGACAAGCTGGGATTCAGAGAAGTACACTGCAAATAACAAGCAGCCTTATCCATACAATTTGTTTTGTGAGTATGTTTAAGTTAAAGAGTATCTGTTATGTTAACACAGAGATTAATTGTTGTGTTTAGGCACAGCTCCATCTTGAGTTACACCTTCCCTGAAGGAGTTTGGAGACTTTAAAATGCTTCCCAGGACTCCCGAACTTGTGGTGTGAACTTGGAGTGTGCAGCAGCTGCAGCCTGTTCTTTGTCCCTCTTAGTGGGCTTGTCCCTTCTCAATGACACCATCAACACCTTCTGTAGGCAGAAACCAGTGGACCCCAAGACTGAATACAGCTCCTACCTCGTAGCCACACTAACTAATGTCACCGTTTCTACAAAGGCTTTCTCTTAGAATTTGGGCTTCCAGCCATGTCTTTAAACTGCCTGTCTATCCTGTCCTCTGGAACTGACTGTTGCCCTTTGTTTTCTGATTACTGATGCATCTGTTTCTTCTGTGCTACTTTTATGAACTTTCAAGTCATACAGTATATGTCGTTTTCTCATACTGTGTGTGCAGACATTTATTTTACTACCATTATTACAGAGTTTATTTCTCCCAATAAATGGATGTCAGGATTTTAAAACGGCCACTGCACCAGAGACATTTTGGTATCCTGAGGCCATCCTGATTCAACCTTTCCCTGTTCAGACAATTTGGTCAGTTGACGAACTGACCCATTAAAGCTCACAAAACTTTCATAATGTATTGGTGGTCCCAAAAGCCATGAGAAGCTGTAAAAATGTCATGGTTTCAGTGCAGCTTTTGCTGATCTTGAAATCAAATGTGAAAGCTAAATGAAAATATCAGGAGTGATGAGGTGAAGGCTCCCTTTGCCAAAGTTAAAGAAAGAGCTTTTGGCATCATGAAAGGGAATCATTTGACTATGCACTGATAGCAGTGTGCCACAATAATGAAGAATGGTAGAAAGTTGCATTCCAATCACAACCACTTTGATCTTGGCCTGCAAGCAGAGATATTATGTGTCCAGATACATAAAATCGAGGTTGTACTAGAATTCCTGTTATAATTCCCCAAAATTTCTCAGTCTGCATTGCAAACATCTAAATGCAAGAGTCAGACTCCTGGAATTGCTCACTGTTTGACAGCTTCACAGAAACTGAATATTCAAATTTTCTTCTTTGCAGTAAGGAATGCAATAATGGGATTTCTAAGTGATTTAAATCAAAAATATGAGAGAAAAATACTTACAAACTGTCCATCTAATGGTTTAGTAGATAATGTGTGTATTTTTCAGGTTTGAGGTTTCAAGCTTTAGTGCTTCCACCTGTGTTTCCAGGGCTTTTGATTTGAATGAATTTCATTACAACATGGCATCTTTAGTCCTACTTCCCATGGTAATTTAGTAAATCCACGCCATGATTTGGCAGAGCAGGATGATTAGATACTGTTGGTATATTGAAGCAGCAAGTAGAGCTGGTTTTGATGTCTGAACAAGTTGGCTTTGGCAGAAGGCCAGAAAAAAAGGGAAGGAAACAAACTCATGACCTCCAGGCAATTGCTGGCAGCTCTTTGGGGAGGCTGCTGGATCATGATAGCAAAAAAGTCATCACTGTAGGTTGAGGAATCTCGATTCAGAGAAAAAATTGTACTTTCCATTTATTGAATTGTTTTACATGTAACAAGAATTCAGTTATACTTCTAAATAGATTTATAACATAAATTAAAATCTTGATGTATAAAGCAGATATGATCTATATGCTAATACTTCCCATGCAGTGGTCCTGTGATCCAGTGTTCAGAATAGAAGTAAGGGCATTGCTTCAAATCAAAATGTATGCTGCTTTTTCTCATACAAGTGTTGACCTTTTAAAGATGTCCGTTGGACTGTGAAAACACATTCTTGCAAAACAGAATCTGTGTACCTTTGCATATAATTAGATACGCCGAACTCTTATTTACTCAAGGAGGAAAAAAACCATCCCCAAAAATGCCTCCCTGCTTGGTTCGAATGAGTCATATGATTTCTAGCAACATCCTGGTTTTATTCAATATTCCATCTGTGTTGACTGAGGCACCAAGAGGTCAAGTGACTTCAAGGGTGGCTTTCCCATAAAGGCAGATCCAGCAGCTGTCTAATGGAGAAAACATAAAAGCAGTATAATATTGGTTGACACTAGAGCATTTAAATAACTGCGGGCTGGGAGGAGATGGCATTTTCCCATTTCCCCGGAGCAGCTGAGTCTTTACAGAAGTTGCTAGTGAGATGACTACAAGCAGTGGGCTTTTCACTGAGCTGGCAGCAGGGGTTTTGCATTTCCTAGCACTGATCTCTGATCTCTAGGCAATGCAGTTATGTCTGTAAACATGTACCTGGCCTTGACCTACCCTTCTGATGACAAAAAATTTTAAAATCAGTTTAAAGAAGATGATAAAATCATCACTCCTTATAAGGTATGTAAAATGTAAAAAATCACAAGACTGTGTTACAACCTTTTGTTTAGGCTTATTTTCTCTTTGATTCTTAAGAATGGGGCTAAACACAAAGTCAGTTATTTGCCAACACCTACTCCATGGCAGTCTGGGGTAAAACCTAATCACTTTAGCCTGAACAGAGGCATAATCTCTGTGTGAGTGGTAACCTGCACAAGGTGTTGAATCAGTGATAAGTGCTTAAGTCCTGGTTGGAGGGCCCGGGCTTGTGACGGGTGCAGAGAGACACCGGCAGCGCTGCTCACACAGAAACTGCCCTTCTGCCTTGCCACAGGGCTTGCTATTGTAACAACCTCCAATGTAGCGCGGTGCTTTCATCAACACCACTGACCGAGTCACCTTCTGAGAGCTGGGTAAAACACTCTTGTTCATGTATATTGTATATAATGCCATCTCCTCCCAGTCTGATTATGTAATACTTAGAAATTCCCTAGTTGTGGGACACATTCTGTTGTGCAGCCAAGATGCAGCTGGGAAGCCCAGCAAATCCTGAGTAGGGACATGCTCTTGGTGCAAAGGTATCTCAAGCGGCCCTTGCAATAAACCTGGCCTCGTCAGCCAAAATATCTGATGCTATCCTGAGTTATGCAACCATTTGGAACAAAGTCGGGAAGGATGAAATCAACGGTTACTATCTTTCACAAAGTGGACTGGTACTGTCATGCAAGCTGTCCCCTTCCTCCTCTTGCAGACAAACCATCACACCGGAGTTCAGCACAGCTCCCTCTGTTCCCTGGCTGAACCAGCCGCACTTCCGTCAACTCTGCAAAAACAAAACTTCATAATCTGTTTCAATTTCAACGGATTTCTAGAGGGATCAGAGGTGGTTTTTTTGCTTCTTCTGTTTTTCTTTTTATTTTGGCTTTCAGTGAGCTCCATGCCCAGGCCTCTGTCCAGCACCAATATCCGAGGCAGCAGCATGAGGCAAGCAAGAACCCAGATACCGATGAAAGAAATTTCCCCTTGTAAAACAAAGATAATGACGTCAATTTATTCAATGGCAGTAATACTTAGAAATTCCCATTAATTCCGTTTTTTACTGAAAATATTCATAGGCATCAGTCCTAGAGTAATATTTTTGTTCTGGACAATTTCACTTTTAAGGGTCAAGAAGGAAAAAAGTATTAAGCAGGACAAAGTGGATCTTTGAAGCAATGCATGAGAAAGAAAATACATTATGTTCCTTGGCTTTTCTGACACTTGCTCTCTGGCTGTTCTGTTCTGAGCCCATTTATATAATTAAGATAAAGAACAACTTTCTGACAAAACAAATAAATGCAACTGATTTGTTTGCTGGAAATATGTGTTTATGCAGCTATTGCCTTAGGATGGAAGTTTTCTTGGGTCAGTGGACGCCTCTAACAATAGGGAGTGAATAAAGACAGGGCAGAGGGTGCCTGAAAACAACTTGGGGAGCTTGCATAGTTAGAGGGATATGTATAAGAAGAAAAAGACTTAAATTTTCTAGGGAGATATGGACAGAGTTTCAGGATCTGTACCCAAAACTGCAACCTAGAAATTTCCTGATAAACTTGCTCTAAATCCACAAATCCTTTACTCTTTAATTTTAACATTCTTCAGGTACCTGAAATCCAACCTTACTCTGTTTTGAAGAGTGTTTTGTCTAATTTCTCCCCAAATTAATTAGAGAGATTTTTTAATTTAAGGCTCTGAGAGTAATAATTTCCCAGACGTCCTGTGGCAAGACTGGACTTAAGTAGTGGTGATGTTGCCTAATACTAGTTTAAAATGTTTCCCTAAGAAATGGAAGGAAAGGATTAAATTTTTCCTCAGCTTGAGGCATGCTAAATCTGTATTTTCTACCTCTTATAAAAAGGCTGCACAGAAACTGCAGAAGGTTTTAGGTGAATACATTAAGGAAAAGTGAAGCCATCATTTGTTTATACTCATGCTAGGCTGAAAAGTAACATTTTTAGTGCATATGGTCAAATATTCTAGTGAAGGGCATTGCGAGGAAATATTCAGTTTTGACTCCAGTGTTTATAATTTTTGGTTCAAAGATACTCATTCCTGAAACATAATCTCAGAAACAAAGGTGGTTTATGCACATTGAATATTTCACCTTAGAAAATGCAGATATATGGGATTCAAAGTTAAGATGCAGTACTTTAATGCTTTTGCTCTTCTTCTCTTCTAATGAAACAGCAATCCTTTCCTGACATTACCAGAGCATAAAACCAGGAAGTTCCTCGCCCAGAATATCCCGTATCTGGTTGCAAAGTTGCTCTCTTGATATGTGGTTTTGAAATCTTTCATCCAGATGAAAGATCTAATTTACTTCAACTCTTAGTTTCTGTTTGTATGCTTTAGCTATGGGGTCATTTAACAGGTCATACATACCCATTTGTCTTTCAAAGAGTACTTTCACTGCTACATTTTTCGATGTCTGCATCCTTTATTAGACTTAACACAGAATTCTTAACATGAAAGTCAACTACTGTTGATGCAACTTTCCGTCTGCCATTTCCCTTACCCTCTCTAACAGAGCTTTCTTGCTCTGTCTGTTAACTAGTTCTGCTTAAAATAGATCCATTAGCCTGGGCCAGGCAGATGTTTACAATGTGAGGTATTCTGAGCAAGAACTATACTAAAGCTGTGATTTTCACTAAATTGTTCCAGTTTAATTCATTTTATATCTGCTAAATTAATAAAAAAATCTGGTAAGCAATATTGGAATATTTAAATGAGCATATAAAATAGTCTAGGATAGACACTGGAGTTAAATGCCTAAAATGCTTATGAACACATTTTATGATATCACAGATATACAGACAGTACAGGCATTGAGAACAAGCTTTACTAATTCCCTCCTGCATTCTGTTGCTGTTTGTATCTGCAGAGGAAGCTTCCCCTCATTTACAGTTTAATATATATGAGACTGACATAGAGTAACCAAATATTATATAAATCAACACATTTGGGGACCTGGGGTGCGTTTGCCAATGCAGAATTTGCTTGAGAATTTTTGTGATTTGATCTTACTGATTAAGAGATATTCAATGAGTAAAATTTCATAATTCCATGACCATTCCTCCTTATTCTGAATGTATCTGCTTCTCAGAAGGCATAAAAATTAGAGTTGCTTCAATTTTTAGAGATGTGGGAAATGGCTTAATTCAAAATACTGGTAAGCTCAAATACTGGCGAACAGATGTGGTATTAGCAGTTGTGATTGTTATAAGACATGCAGTGTGGTCAGTCACCAGGGAAAGGGTTAAATGACATTCAAAATCAAAGTTTTATCGGTTTCTGGTCTGGTTAAATCACCGTAAATGCCTACATTTAACAGCACCACGAGACAATGAGATCTGAGTATCAGCTGGTGTCTGCACTTCACCTTCCATATGATGCAAACACACCCCAGAAAACATTTTAGACCATACTGCATATGGAGAGCCAGAAGTGACATGGGGTTCCAGTTATAGTAAAATGAACCACATGTCTAATTAAATATATATGTTTTCTATTGATCTCCACACTAATTGCTGAAAACAGATGCACATGTTTCATCTAAACAGCAATTAGCTATGGGTAGCTATAATCTGTGATTCTCCCCCATACATCTTTTTCTCACCTGCTGCTCATCTTACCCGTTGTGGAAATATTATTTTTTAGGCTATAGGTTTCTTTTAACTTGGAATATGCATGACTTCTCATGCTGTTCATATGTCACATATAATTAGCTTTCCCTGAAAGAAATAAGCAAATATTTTAGAAAGTAGTGATATATTTCTCCAGTTTTATGTGAGACATCTTGAAGATTTCCTGAGGGTGGTGCTAAGCACATTATGAAAATCACCCCTGCAAGAACTGCCAAATTAGGAATATGCAGAAATGCTGCAGATGTTTGAATGGAATTAATTTTCTTGGTTATTTCTTGATGAGGAAGATTTCTATAAAATTATTTCCCTTAAACTGCACAGAAGTAGGAGCAATAAAAGTTTTCAATGTGTTTCCAATTTTAGCAAAACATACATAAAATTATCATCTGAATAAATTGCCCTTTTTTCAAGAAAAGTAAAAAAAGAGCAGCGATTCTTTTCATTATACTAATCTAGCAAAAGTTATATTTCATTGTTAGGCACAAAGTCAATAAAAAAACTTTTCAGAAAGAAATTCCTGAAGTAAGCATGCAATTGACAAAATTTTTATGAAGTTCAAATGAACACTGAAATCATCCTGCCCAGCTGCAGTCTTAAATGCATTCAGTACTGCAAAAAGGATTTTAACAACAAAGAAAATTGCATTCTGAATAGCATAAAATCTGTAGCTGCAGAACTCCAGCTTGAACTAAAGATAACTTATCAGAGTTTTTCTACTTTTAAACATGACTGCATATTAATGACTTGTCGCATAAAGTTTTTCCCCATAATTTTTAAAATAGTCCTTGTAGGCATTATGCTGTTGAAAATGCTCATTTTTTGAAAACATTTGAAAATATATACAGCATAAATAAGTGAATTATTTTGAAAGTTTTCCACTAAATTTTCAGTGAGATCTTTTTATAAGAAAAAAAGTGCTGCTTGGAAAAATTATCCCAATGGAAGATTTCTCTTTCAGCAGACCATGAGACAGGTTTGTCAGTTCTTAGTGGTGTATTTTCCCAAAGGGATTGCTCTGCATTTTTTCTACGCTGGATGGTTACACAGAAATGAGTATTTTCATGATCTACATTGTCTCATTTTAAGTGTAGAGCTTAGGTGTGTTTCAGCAAACTGAGACATTTTCTTCTCCTCATAGTTAAAGAGAAAAGGGTGAAAGCTTTCAAAAGGCAGGGGGAGGAAAAGGGGGAGGATGAGGAGTGGTACCTGTTAGGTGTTTGAAATGGTTTAATCACTGGCAGTGTTCAACATGATGTCAACTGCAAATATCCCTAGTAGGCAACACTAAAGGTGAAACACAGATTGAAAGCCAATTTATTATGAATATATTGTGCTTGAAAAAAATCAGTTTATGAAAGCTTGTAAATTTGCAGGTGACTTGCACATTTACTGAGAGGGTTCCTGACGTTTCGGAAGAGATCAGAACATCTGGGAATGATTCACAAGCAAAGCAATGACTTCACTTGGTCAGTAACCGATACTAGCAGGGTTTTGGTTGGTTGTAAGTTTTCCGTGTCTCTCTTTCAAAGTCCACAAGTTGTTTTCCCCAAGTTAGGCAGAGGTGAGCCACACTGGTTTAGCCCTGCTTTGAATGCAATCTTTCATGCAGTTCATCTGCCACTGTGTTTCTGCACTTTGCTTCAGTCTGTTTTTGGGAATTAACATATTCTTAAAACCTCTGTCAGTATTGCTGAAAAAGTGCAAAAGCCTCCAAAAGATTACCTCTCCCACCTCACGTGGTCATTCCCCATTGATAATTAGAACCACTTTCGAATTTCTGAAGAAGGAATGAAATCTACACACATCATTATCAAATGTATATTAGTCATATACATTTCATCTGGTGTATTCATACAGACATTTGAAAAATGAGTAGGGTTGGCAAAGCTACTCATTAGTTTGCTAAACTGGATTCTTTAACATTACCTTTTTAATGGAATAAACTATTTTATTTGGTAATACATATTAATTTCACCAGAAGAATCTTTTATTACAGACCTGAGAGATGGAATTTGGAAAGGCTTTGTTACATTTGCTTTTTAGGAAAGATTTGAGTTAAACGCCGCACTTCAATTTACATTTTTTTCCTGGAAAATTAGATTTCTGCTTTACATTATGTAATGAATTAGGACATGTATTCCAGAAACATTTCATTCTCTTTTGCCTAACTTTCAAAGTGGAATTTCCAAATGAAAATAGATCAGATCACTTTGTTGTCACACTCTGATGAGGACTTCCTTTTCTGAAACAATCAACCCTTTTTTGTTCTGTTTACATTCATGGGTCATGTTGAGTAATGCCATCTGCTGACAGAGGTATGGACGAGTGAGTCACACAATGCAAAAGCTGGGCAGGAGATAAGAAATACTCATGTTAGAGAAAGACTAATGGCCTGAGAGCTTGCCTCTGTCAAGGTCTGAAGCTGATATTTACAAAAAGGATGCATGAAAACTGTAAGAATATATGTCTCATGTATCTGCAAAATGGCTGTCTTTGAGATACTTAATATGCTGAATAGTCCTTGATGGATTTTTCTTTCAAAAATCTTCTGTAAGATAAATCTTTATGATTTAGCTAAATCTGGTAGCAATTTAGGATTCAGTACTAAGTGCATGTTGTCTTACTGAGTACCACACTGTAATCATATGTGTGAAAAATAATGTCTTTAGCTGGTTTTACATCTATTATCTTTGAGTGTCCCCACCCTGTCCTTTCCTATGAAAAGCTGTTAATAATTTATTGCTCAATAATTCATGAATTTCCACAACATATGTAAAACTTTTCACCAAGTAGAATTTATATTCATACTTAGGAAAATCTCCCTGATCCTTCCAAAAAATAGTAACTATTAAGACTACGAATTCACTACTGGTCAAAACTGCCCTTTTTCCTTATGCTAAGTGAAAATCCTACTCACTTTTCTGCTATTGGTGGTCTGCTTGAAATGCAGCAGTAATAGTGTGAGAAGGATGAGGTAAAAAGCAAGTTCAGTAAAACTGAAAAGACTTTTTTTTTCCCCAGGTCTTTATGAATTTTCTTCACCTCATATGCAGAGTTTTTTTAGCGGTGGTTGCTTTATCTCTAACTAGATGTGCAGTCTTGCATAAGTAAAACAGCAGAGTTTTGGTTGATAACATCTGACCTTAAAAGAGTAGTTGGGGTTTTGATTGATTTTTCTGCCTAGACTGCATTTACAGTTGGGATGATTAATTAATGAATTTCTAGTTTCAGAGAGATTACTGCTACTTAAACTGATTAGCTAGCACACAAGTATTTTATGGCTTTCCAGCAATTAATCTTTACAGCTAAACTGGCGTAGGAGTATCTTTTTCACTGTAGCATTTCTAGTTTGTACAGAAAATAATACAGAAACAGTAGTTGACTGTTACTTGTATCAACAAAACAAAAGTACAGTTACAAAAAAACCTCAGTGTAGAGAATGTCACAGGACATGCATATCATTTAGTAACAGGAAAATATATTAAAGGCATTGTGAGTTAAGTATGGACCTCTTTGTCATATCCCGTACAGATACAACTTTGTGCACATTGTGGTATAGAGAGGATGGTTGCTTGCTGCCACTCATTTAAACAGTGACAAAGCACTTAACTGAGCTCAAATGCAATCTCCTCCGGGTTGAGAAAAATTCCATCGATTGCTGGTAGCAATAGAGAAAAAATATTTTCAAGAAAAATAAGTTCCTTGGGTCCTGGAAAATAAGAGGAAAAAGGAAAATGGAAAAGAGAAATTGACATTGAAATGTCGCCAGGTTTAGTTTGAATAATCATGACTTGTTGCAGTGCTGTGTTATATATACAAATTAAATGTACATTACACAACAATGTTTGTAGGAACCATGCTATATTGGATAACATCTCTGCATTTAAGAAAGAACAAAAAATTCTAAAAGGCTCTGCCCTTGGGAAACTGCCTCACACTGACCTAATTACTTTATTAAGCTTGGATTGAATGGTTGATCCCAAAGTAGATAAAGCTGGAAGCAGGAAAACAGAAAATTCTCCCTCTCTCCCTCTGTCTCTCTCTCCCTCTGGGAAGAAATGTCATTAGGATGATGCTTTGTATCATAAAAAAATTTCTTGCTGTGTGACTCTGTTCAGGAAATTGGCCTAGGTAGAAAATGCATTACACTGCACAGAGCTGCAAGAATTCATAAAAAAAAGAAATCGCCATAATCTTCATTTTGGAGAAGATGCTGCAAACAGGAAGAAGGTTTATGTTTTGTGGGGTGTTTTGTTCTTCAAGTACAAGGGAAAATGTGGAAAAGGGGAGAGCTGAAACAGGAGAAAGAAGGTGGGAAGAGGTCTTGGGCTGTCAAAAAATGTGTAGTGTGAGGGAATGAGTGGAACAACAGGGAACTTTCAAGAGAAAAAACACTAAAAATTTAATCTCATCATAAATTACATAGAAAATAGTGAACAAATCTGACAAGAAAAATAAATATTTTCCTCCATTAGGGACAAAAATTGAAGAAGAAAGCAAGGGAAGAGCATGCTATTTCCGTTGTCAATAACTATACTGCTAGCCAGTCCCCAGTGAAAACAAATTCTTTCTGTGATCACTCCAGTATTCCCAGAGTGATCTGAAATCCCTCGACAATTTTGGATTAGCAGGATAGCAAAGGCTGTCCTCAGCTTTCTCTCAGTGTGCTTGCAAAGTACCCAGGGTACTTTGGTTGCAGTATGAGGGTGCGCAAAGAGGGTGCAGAATGTTTTTCAAGACAATTTCCAAATCTCTTTTTAAAGATTTTCTGCACCAAGACAAAATTGTGCCAGTGAAATAACTAGTCTTAGCTACAAGTTTCTTCACTTTATCTCTGAACTGTTCATGCTTCTCCTTGCAGCCGTGTGACCTTGATAAGCTTTCATCAGCTGTACTGGAGATCCCCTTAGGGTAAAAAAACTGATTTTCACAGATGTATGTAACTAAATGAACTGTTAACCTCTGCTTTGAACTAAATCGATAGATTGTTATGATTATGGTCCTCACAAGAAGCACTTTTCTGAACTTTGTCTCCTAAGATATATAAACACAAAGATTATAGCACTGCAGTCCTAATCTTACTAACACCACAGTAACTTGGGATTCTTTTGTTTACATATCCTTGTACCTACAGTGTTGGAGTGGAAGCTGACATGCAGCTGTCTGTTTTTCATGTTTCCTAGCACATCACGCCAGAGTTTAGAATTTTTATGTCATGAGAAACTTTGAAGTTTCCATAATTTTTATTCAAAAATTGAAGCTTCATGAGAAAATATCAAAAAAAGGTTTCCACAAGGGTTGTTTCAGAATAAAGATTATTTTCAGAATCTCCAAACTTCATCTCAAATACTATTTTTCTTTCTGTATTGAGACAAATATTTTAATTTTGCCTCATACCATACTACATATCTTGCAGTCACTGCTCACCGCCCCTGAGATGTTAAAGATGACACTATATAATAGTTGAAATAGTCCATTCTATCTTTAAAACCATTAAAGACAGCTGTTATTCAGTGCTGATTGAAACATCTTATCTCCTTTTATAGATCAAAGCATATATTGTGACACAGTATGTGACATAGTGTGGCATTTAGATATTTTAAATAGGTGGTCTTCAGGTCTTCTCTAAGGATCTCAGATTTAAATTCCACTAGGAAGAAAATCACACGATTTTGAGTTCTATGAGTTTGCAAATAAGCGTAGCACTCCTTTCAGACGATAGGACTTTCCAGGGAAATGTGAAACATTTTAATGTAAGGGCTTCCTAACACCCAAACTAAAATTTTAGTGGTAGCTGGAAAGCCGAGTGAAATAACAGCTTGTACACAGCCCTACAGAAAGCTCTCAAATGTGGAATAAAAATGGACAGTAAAATAAAAAGAGGCTGTATCAGTGGCTGAATTTTCATGTAGAGGCCTTACAAATATAATCCTCGGGCTAGACAAAGCTGCCTTGACTGAATTTCCCCCATAAGGGTGGTACTTTCTGAAGATCCAGGAAAATTAAAAATAATGAAGTTCTACATGTGGAGAATAAGCTTCAGTTTTGCTTCCAAGTAAAATTAACATTTGAAACACAGGCTGTATTTAGAAAAATCCATGGGGTTAAAAATTGAAGGAATATCAAAATACCTTCCAACTCTTGCTGTGCTTGGCATCTTTTTACCATACCTAATATACCTAAAAGGGCACAGATAAGTCAGGGTTAAATGGACTTTAAATTACATTACTTACATTTGAGATAGAAGTGAAAAGGATAATACTGCATTTTAATCTTTTTATTCAGGAGTTTGCTCAGGGATCTGGTTAAGAATAACCAGTCACCAGACTCCAGCCTGGCTGGGCGTAATATTATTGCAAAGGGCTGATGGCTGAAAATGCTCCGGAAGAATGTGAGTAAACAACCATATTAATTCAACTTGTATAACTGTATATTCAGGATCCAGATGCTGGAGAGTGAGCTATTAATGGCCAACTTGGCTTGTATATTCAATTGAATGTTGGATGTTTCATTCTCTGTACTCTGCTATCCGCTTGGACTTGAGGCACAAACAAAAATGGGATAGTTATTTTAATGTAATAAATGGAGACAATGAATAACAAACATACTAAAGTCTCCTGCTTCCCCACTGTTTTCCAAGAACAGAAGCCTCTGAGAGCAGGACACTTTTCCCTAATTTTCTAATCAGCCACATTCGTGGTGAGTTGAACTGTTTCCCTTTGCTACCATTTATTTTTATTATCCTTGTCCTCCCACATAAGAGAGAAATTCTGGGGACAGAAGGGTGGGGAGAGAGAGAGGGTGTTAAGGGCGAGAGACAGCCAGACAAAAAAAAATAGACAATATCATATTGCAGAAATCCTGGCACCCTGATGTCACAGCTTAAGCTCCAAACTGGTGCCATAGCCTGAAAACAGACCTGCCCTTTTTTTGCTTTGTGAGTAGAGCAAGGAGTTTAGCTCAACTGACAAATAAAAAGCTTTCCACTGTGGCAAGGATTAATACTTCTTTGAAGTATGCCCACTGTGTCCAATGTTATTTCATAAGATAAAGACAGTGTCATTGACACAAGATTTTGTGTTTCAAAAGTCAAAGAACCACTCTGAAGTCTGTTTTAAAAATATGCTTTGCAAGACTTAGCCACAATAAGAACACTTAATTGTATTACTTTAGTACAAAAGACATTAGCCAATGCACGCTCCAGTACTGTGTGAAGACATGGGCGTTTGCAACTCCGTGACATCCCATTTACTTTTGTAGAATTGAGTAAGTTTTGGATGATCCTTGTATAATTATTTTAGTATTCTGTAAGTAGCAAACATCATAAATGAGTAGTTGTTTGGTTGGATACAGGATGCAATGGAGTCATTTGTACTGAAAGTCACTTTACATTCATTTCTTCTAAAACTTTATGTTCATTTTATCTGCAAGGGTATTTTTGGGGTGAGAAGCTGTCATGATTACCTGCTTACAGAAGTTCTCCTGCCAGAGGTATGCAGTAGTCATTAGAAACACTCCTGTGGGTTGGGGAGCCATCCAGCAGGGACCAATAGGTAACTCACAAAGAGAAAATAGATACATTTGCTGATTCAATTGTGTGCTAAGAATAGTTCTCCCTGCTCTAGGGGCTTATCTCTTGCTTTGCACGTATTGCTGCTTACACTTGGATAACACATAAACACAAATGTCATGACCCATAGTACGATAGTATCTGAGAAGATATCATAATGAATTTCTAGTCAAGGTCAGCATCCAAATTACCTAGGAATCACTGACAAAAACATAGGTACATAGTTAAGTAGATTGTTGATGGTTTGACTGATTGGACACTGCTACCTCAGAATATCCAGAGGAAATTCACACAAACACCCACCGCATATACATACAAATACCACGTAAGTCTGATTATGAGTTCTTTGAAGCAGCAAACTTATTTGAGGTGGGGAAAAAAAAAAGGGATACATAACCTGGAGGAGTTGGGAGGGTAAGAGTAATGATGAATTAATTATTTGTCCTCAAAGAATGTCAGACACAATTGATACAACTCAAATTGTTCAATCTCACGTTGTAAGAAGCACAATACTCACCTTTGTATACAAAGAGGGCAATTCTGCCATGTTACAAGAAAATCTAAGAGTATAAATGTAAATCTAAAGAATATTTAGTACAGCTTTTACATCTAAGGAATATTGAACTGAGGCAGTTGTTGAGGGGGCATAGGGCTGTGGTGTCTGAGAAAAATGTTGAACCATGTTCAGCTGATTTCTGCTATTACATCATTACTGTTTTCATTCCAGCTGAGACTATGCAGACAATTACACAAAGTTTATTAAACAGTTTTTCAAGTCAATGCAAATTTATTACGATAAACGCTTTAATTTGCATCATGTTAGCTTTCATATGGTCCAAAGCAAAACTGTCTGAGCTGAAAAAAAGGCAACCATTCTTAGAGTGTCAGAAATTCAATTGTGGACATCTTAACAGAGCAGTGGCACTCAGTAATTTATCTTTTTTTTTTTTTTTTTCAGAAGGTAGTGCGAGCATTGTGAAAGCTCTACCCTTTAAATGAAACTGAGACAGAAAGTATTTCATGCCATCTTGCTTTTTTTAGAACATTCTACTATCAGAAGTCTTAGATAGTCCCACAGTCACTCCAAGCATAGCAAAGATTGCAGTGTATCAGAATACTATCAGGATTCCAGCTGGCACTTGAAGAGATCTTCTATGATACCTTGTGCACATCACTTCAACCCACTGATTTCTTTCTTCTGATATGAGTTTCTTAATGATTGTATTTAGACTTAAGGTACTGAAACAGGAATTGTTTAATCATGAGGTCCTGATTTCTACAGGAACTCCAGGACTTACAACACCGTATAGAAAAGTCTCTGCACAAAGCACAACTTAGCTCATGGAAAGGACTTTTTCTGTAAAGAAAGGCAAATTAGATTGTAATATATTTAGCTTTTCACAACATCTCTTTGGAGAAATACATTGCATGTAGTGTTCATGTCAGCTATCACTGCTATTTTCTAAAGACAGGATAAAGATGTTGGTATGTTTTTTAAGTGTGGTTTTCTCTCTATAGATTTTAGCCTTTAATTTTGAGACAAGATGAGATAGCAAGCCCTCCACACTTGCTGGTAAAATAGAAAACATTTCATAGGTACTAATATCACAAGGAACCATTTGTGTTATCTAAAATGTATGATAATATTAGTCCCCAGTTTCTATTCAGTAATTGTTCCCAACATTGTATTTCTCTATCCCTATAGTCTGTATCAAACTGTATTCAATAAAATATTAAGTTTATTGTTTGAAGCACATAAAATCCTTTAACAGACACGCAGTTTTGTCTTGAAGAAAGAAAAGTGTGACTATTTAATCATATTTTAGGGTAACTTTTAATCCAGAAATGTTATGACAGTCACAGGGGAAGGGAGAGGCTCTATTTTAAATTCAGGTTGGTCTTCTGCGTGTTTCCATTTCTACTTGATGGTGCAACAGTTTTCCCATGGTACTTAAGTGACTATAGAAATATCCGAGCTACACTTTATTCTTAACTATAGGCATAATCCCTTGTACTGTGCTATAGCCTAGCTGTCTAATGTACAGTTTTTATCATGTACTGGTACTCATTATTTATTTTTCTGTGCTTCTTGTATGTTTCAGCAAAACTCAGAATTTTGTGTCCTAAATATACTCTTACAGCTGACTAAAATGGAAGTCACTCTTTCTGTAAAAATTGTGAATTTGTGTTTTTTCTACATGAGTTCAAGTAACATTAGAGTCTTGTAAGTGACTTATTGACTGCCAGCATTAGGAAATAGCACAGAGTGATAGGAGTGGATCTGCTGAGTAACTGATGTGGTGATAAGGACCTGATGCCCATGTTACATGTTTTGAGACCTTTTACTTCAGGCTATCTCTAGTTTGTTTCAGCGGACTGAATTCCCAGTTATGGCTTGACCACATCAGCTCTGCTCCTGGGGCATATCATTGTTTAATTTCATCCAAAAATATCCAGTTTTAGAAGTTCTAGAAATATTGTTCACCAAAGTACAGCAAGAAGGGGCAATCAGGAGACTCACTTCAATACTCTTAATCTGAGTAAAAAATTACTGTTTAAATATCATAATTTTCAGATATTGGAAAAAAAAAAACAAATCAAAACCAAACCACCCTAACCTCTGAAAATCTTTGCTGGTAAAAGCAGTGCTGAGGGATTGCAATAAATCAACTCCCCATACTAAAGAAACAAAATAACCTTTTCTAACAGCAGAAAAGGCAGACAGCTTTCTGTGTTACTTGCTTGTTAGCTTTGAAGAAGAAATAAACAAAGCATTAAACCAGACTACCAGCTTCCCCAAAAGGTCATACCTGCCAGCAACATATCTCAGGGGGGTGAATTTCACAGTAGATCACAAGCAAACCTGTGCTGTAAACATCAAAGTCCCTTCAGATGTTAAAACCAAAAATTTTTGTGGATTTTGCGGAATTATGAACTCCCAACAAGAACGTGGATTTCAAGCCTGGCAGGTTAACAGTGCATCATGCTAGTGAGTCCCAGTAATGCTGTTCTAACTGTGCTCTCTCTGGTGTATCCTTAAAATTCCAAAAATTTTAGGCTAAGCCCACTCCACCCTGGTCTGCAGGCTGTTTACGTAGGCTGCTTGAGAATAGCCATACCACCTCTGCCTGTGATGCTCATACATTAAGAAGCAGGATCTGGCAGGGCCATACTTTCAGGAAAAATGTAGGAGTGAATAGATGGAATGGTGCTGGAGGCCTTAGGCAGCAGTTAGGAAACCTGCATTCATCCTCTTCTTCTGCCACAATGGTTCGTGTGGATCCTGGATCCAACACATGAAAGACAAGATTTCTTTCATCTTCACGCTAGACCTTTCTTCTCTTTTTGAAGAAAAGACCTCACCTGCATTATCAGTCTCTGGTAGAAATATGAAAGAATAAAAAACTGTGCAAAATTCATTTTTGAGGACAACTGAGTATCACTCCTACCTAGGAGTTCCTTTGTATCTCTCTAGCTTGTCTTGGATAGTTACTGTCTTTTTTCGGAGAAGATTTTAAGCTGTCACTCTGATAACTTTTGATTTTAGAAATTTTATGCATTTTTTTCACAGAACAAATGGTGTAATTTGTTCATTTGTCTTATTTATAGCTCAACAGTGCTTCACCCGCTGGTATCTGAGTCATCACAGGACAATCCTGGCTCCTTGAAATCTTTGAGGAAATTCTCTTTACTGGGACCATATCAACAACAAGGAGCAAGACTAGAAAAGATATCTGAGTTTTCAAAGAATTTAATGATGTAGAGAATATAAACCCATGAAAGGAAAGGATGTATCAGTTTTCAAGACTCCATTATCTGAACTACCTCTTTCTAAGCTAAGGTTGATGGTTTTATCTTGACCAGCAGCTAAACAGTTACTTTATAAAAAGTCTTACTTCTAGTTTGGCTCAGAAAACTAGAATTTTGTTTATTTTTCCATCCAAATTTCTCATAATAAGTTAATGTAATTTACTTTCTTCAGTCATACTGAAGAAAGTACTCAAAGACACTCAGGCAATTACCACTTTTCTCAGTGTTTTGAGGATGTGTGCAGTTTGGTAGGCACATGGTGAAAGATGTTATGCAAAAATGTTATCACAAAGCTAGAAGCAGTAGCTTTTCTAGTCAGAGTGTCTAACCAATAGCTGGTTTTCCTAGGATATTTCAATTAAGAGAAAAAATAATGACAGGCTTGAAGGAGCACTAGTGTCTTTGAAGGAACTCTAGTTAGAACAGAAAAAATACTGCTAAATTCTAGCAGTGAAAAGCACAAATGCAATAGAAGTGTTGCACCTCTAATGTGGTTGGAACAGCAAAAGAAGTCCTTGCGTCCTACCAAGTTCTGAGGCTGACACATATGTCAAAAATGTAGACAATCCTTCTCTCTTGGATATACAATGAAACAAACACTTAGGAAGCCAACACCTCCAGCCCAAAGCCCACTGTCTCCAAGACAGGCCTTTGCAAGTTTTCTGAAGCTCCTTTCTATATCTACTTCCTATTCTCCAACTGAGAAGCTTCTTTTCTGCATACCCAGCTTACCAAAACAATTTTAAGCCATATCTTTCCACATAGATCACCTGAATTTCACCTGAGTTTTTATTTATGGAAGTATAGCCTTAGCTCTCTCTTTCAGCTGCCTCAAAATCAGGCAGAATTCCTTAGTTCTGCTGAAAGATAAATCCAGCACAGTTACATACTTTTGTTCTAATAGCTCTGAATGGGGTACATCTAAATCATCTATCCAAACAAAAAGAAAGAGAAATAATTTGACAGATTATCAATGCTGAAAAAACCACAACTGATATATACATGCAGTCTCTCTTGGAAGTTTTCACTTTGTCAAAATTCAGTTCCTGTCGAAATCACTTTCTTGAACGTGTTCCAAGCCCCATGGTAGTTTTTCTTTCAGGTACCAGGGGCAGGCCATGCTCACATGGTCCTGATGAAAAACTACAGTTTCTCTAAAAATTGCAAGCTGAAAGGTATTCTTTCCCTACCATTCACTATTTTATTACACTTCCTCTCCCTACTAGAAAATTCTGGACCAATTTTTCCAATTTTCCATTGAGAAGAGGAAAAAAAATAGATGTCAAGATATCATGTTCTACAAGATTCTTAAATTTGGGATTTTTTTTCTTTAGAGATCTTCCTGAAGGAAAAATGAGACAGATATTTTAGCATATGCCCAGATGTAAATACTGGGCTACACTTCATGTAGCACAGGCCTGTTTTCTATAGATGGAATGATGTCTTAAGTTTTAACTTTTATATTTTTCAAATCCTGTGTTGTCTAGTGTGTAACTCTGAAGTTTTTTGTAGCCTGTTAACTTCCGTTCTCTCATGCTGATTAGACATAACAAGCCTCTCCAAGCTTGCTCGTCAAGGACACTCAGACTGTCCTAGGCCCGAAATGTGTAAACCAAAATCTTAGAAAGGGGGTAAGCTTGGGGAAATTACATCATTAACTGAAGCTTTAACTGGAGAATTAACCCTGATATGCAAACAAATCAAACTTATAAAAGTGTGAAGAACTCGTGACTCGGGGTTCATCTTGGGAGCAGTCTCTGGACTCCCCAGGGCATGCCTGTGAAGGCCCTTCAAATAAATACCTACCTTTATTCCCTTATTCCTGTCTAGTCTCTGCTTTTTAGTTGGCCATCTCAGTTATCATAACAAGAAAAAAAAGAGCATATTTATTGGTTTGGCACGGCCTGGTTTTGGGTAGCAGGGGAGCCGCAAAG
>VYXC01010949.1:1214352-1277992 GCA_013397175.1 Platysteira castanea
CTCATTATCTTCCTCTGATTCTGTTAGTAATAAATTCACTTCCCAACTTAACTTGAGCCTGTTTCATCCTTGAAGTGTTTCTCCTGGTCCTTATCTCATTTATGAAGCGTTTGTTAATTTTTTTTTCCTTTTCCCTCCTCTGCCCAGCTCTGGCAGGGGAGGGTGAGTGAGCGGCTCTTGTGGGTGCCTGGCATTGGGCCCGTGTCAAACCACAACAGCATAACACTTAATAGGTAGTAAAAACTATGATCATGGTTAATATTTACACTATTCAAGCAAAGCCTTGAAATCCAGGACCCATAAAACCTTGCAGTTTTCAGATCTGTGCTTAAATTTAACTGATGTGACAATCTCTGCAGATTTCATTCACTAGTGCCAATTCCAGTTCCATAGCCTTTTGGTATCTGAATGGATAAGTAGCAATCAATATCTGCATGTAGCAGCAGTCCAGCATGCCCTTTCTCAAAAATACTTTTGCACTTTGACAGCTACATATTGCAATAAAACTTAAAACGGCACTGCACACACATGGGCCCTCCTCCCTTAAACCATACTGTCTTTGGCAGCACAAGCACTGCCTTTCCTACACCTGTAGCTCTAGCTGAACCTGTAGTCTTCAAACACTATAGATATCATAGAATATTCTGAGTTGGAAGGGACTCATAGCAATCACTGGGTCCAACACTTGGGTGAATTCAGGGATTGAATCCATAACCTTGGTGTTATCAGCTCTAACTAACTGAGCTAATCCCAACCCGTATTTTTCCTTTTTGGGGGCAAGGTTTTATTTATCTAGAAATATCCAAATGTTTTAGAGCCATTCTATAAAAGTTATCTATTTTCAGCTTCTCAGGTACAACAATCAGCTAGTCTGTCTGTCTGTTTGCTACTTTTGTCTCATTCCTCATAAACTCACTTTAACTCACGCTTCTCCCAGAAACCCTGAGATACTGACGGGATGCTGAACTTGATGGGAACTGCCTGAACCAAGAAATCTGCCAGCCTCACACAGTCTAATTAATTATATCACTAAATTTATGTAGAAAAAAAATCCATTCCATGATATAACTGTTCTGTCAGATAATCTTAGGTGCAATTCTGGTTGCAGAGGTGATGGGACCAGTTATAGATTGTAGCCAAATACAATCATCATACTACAACTTGACAGTACTTAATTGAATTACTGTATTTATCACTGTGTGAAAGCAGCATGAAATACAAACCAAAACAGGTCTATCTAGGAGTAGCCCTAGATCAGACTTTGACTTTTCAAGGACATCTAAAGAAAACAGCTGCAAAAGGAAGGACATCTGTGAAGTAGATTAGCTGGCTTAGCATGGGGTGCCTAAACACAAACCTTTCTGACATCCGTACCAGCCATCTGTTCCTCAGCCATTCTAGCCTGCTCCTGATGGTCACACACAAAGCTGGAGGGAAGCCAGCTCTGTTTAATCGTGCCTTATATCATAAACCTTCTGATCCAGTCCTTTCCCATCTCTGCTAGTGCTTCACAACATACCAGCACTGCATGTGTGCTGTGAGCGTATAACAGCCAGCTCTGCAGAGAGAAAGTCCCAGACTATCATTTGATATGGATCCATCCAGCTCGCCCAGAGTGCCTCAGGACATATCTGTGGAATCTCACTGGTAACAGAACAGTCTTCATCAGCGGTAACTAACTTGTAAATTTGTTCAGTAGCAAATATAAACCTTCGGATTTTAACCTGCCACACATGTGCCCTGGCAAATAAGTCATGCCAAGATTGTTGTAGAGCCTACATTCACTCCTTTGTGGCCCTCTCTCAACAGTGGTGACAAGGACTAGAACAAATTAAAAGTCTGTCTCAACAAGACATATATTAAGCCAAAAAGAAGACAAAAGTTGCTTGAAATCACACTGAAACAGCTTCAGCAACTCATGGGGGGTACAAAATTGAATTTATACAGATATGGCAACCAGTTTCCATTTTCTTTGTTAAAGACTTTTGCTTCCAATGCACTGCTACAGGAGCACAGGTTCCGGACAATGGTCTGAGCTATTTTTGCAATCTGTTTGATTGATGTTATCTCAGCTACTCCAGTGCCATTACACTAATGGGGACTGGTAACAAGGAAGTATTAAAGCAGATAAAATGTTTATATTAATACAATGAAGAAAAGTTCTATTGCAGTGAAAGTAAACGTAATCCTCTAGTTAGTCTGGTTACCATGTACTGGATACAATCTTTACTTGTGGCACCTCTAAATTCTTTTTATCTAATAGGGATCTCAGAAACCAATTATAACACAATTGTGCTTTCATGTGCATTATTTAAGGAGGATCTAGGAGAAGTGTCATATAAAGCCATTAGCAGTTAGTAAAGCATTAGCAAGATAGTACAAGACAAGTGTATTTAGATCTTGTATATTGGAAAACAGAAAAAGAAAGGCGTTCTGTCTCTTCCACGCCTCTTTCTGTGTACAACCTGAGGTGCCACAAGCCTGTCCCTGATTTCGGGGTAAGCCAAGGAACTAAACTGCTTGTATAGGGTAGACATGAAGATTCAATGTGCTTCCCAAGTCCATGGGTTATGATGCTAGACTTGATATAAAAATGCATACAATCTGCACCCAGAGATAGAGGGAAATAAAATCTAGAAAGATCTAGAACTTAAAAATCCAGAAAGATCCAGAACATAAAAATTTCTGGGAAATAGATCTGTGTCCTCAAGGTAAGAGCCTTGATTGATCCTTACGATAATAATTTGGAGTTATCATTTGATTTTATAGTAAGGCAGCCCAGTTAAGTCTGTAAACAAAATTAATGTGCAATGTCAAATGACCCTTCTCTGCTTCAACAATGTCAAAAAAAGCATCTCAGTATCATCATCTGTTGCAATAATATTAAATCTTTTGGAAAATAGTCTGGAGAGGAGAAATGTTTCAGAAGGGGAGATGCTTCAGAAGGTTGCAGATAGAATGCTATTTTCTGGCAATCATATTTGCAGATCTCTTCTGCAAATATGCCCTGTTGCCCGCTTCTTTTCCAAGCTGCATGTCAGCAGACACAATTGCCTGCTTTTGACAACTCCCCTTCCTCACACTGCCCTTCCCTCACCCAGAGACACCAGTGATCCCAGCTGTAGAGAGCTAGTCCTCTTGAGCATTTGGGTGGCCAGGGAAAGGAGAGCCCTCCAGGGAGAGAGACAGCAGGTGGGTGAGGTCTGCCTCGAAGTGGTGAGCACTGTGGTCCTGTTATTGCTCTGGGCTAGGGGCAGTGGAGGCTGGAGGATTGCAGGCTGTTGGGACGCAGGTCAGGGCTCTTCTGAAACATCTGGAGAGCTGATATCAGAGAGTTCCTAGCTGGAACAATTCTGGTACAACTGAGTCCTTAAATTTTTCCGTTTTCAATACTCTCGATGTTGGCATTCCATCAAACATAATGGATTCTTACTTCATTTTGCCCCTCTTCCATTCATTATAGACACCCAAACAGGATACGTGTGTATGTATTTTATTGCAAAGGACTGCCACCCCAGCTGAGCGTTACAGGAACCTTTGCATTTCACATTGTCCTCAGAAACAGAAGAAGACCTCTGATGGGTGGGTAACACCACTTTAAGAAGTGTCTTTATAAGTCTACCCTAAAGACTCAGAGATGCAGTCAGACTGCTGATTAGACTTTTGACAGACCCTGGAAGAACATTTACTGCATATGAAGATTAGATAAGATGTTCTTTGTCAAGCTTTTTCTTTTCTATATAAGAGGATAAGATGAAAGACAGGAAGTTTCTCTAGTCTTATATTTTCGTACAGTAGATTAGAGATGAGTTAGTTCCGAATTTTCACTTATAATGTCTCTTGGAATGCATAGCTAATTTCCTGCAGACATGATTCTCAGGCTTTTATGTAGAGTTCCAATAAATCTCTCAAAAATCTGTCCAAATAACTCTCAGGCACAGGATTTTTTTTTCCTTCGTTTTCTTTTCTTGTGTTCTCTTTTTGAATCAAGTCATCAAGGTAAATTCCCAATGGGGAACTTACTGTGTTGTTCTAGATAATCACATTTTACAGAGATTTTCTGCAGAATGTTACACAAGGTAAAATGCAGTCAATAGCATGTAGAAGACCTCTCCAACAGCACTCAGTGCTGAATTTATGAGAAAAGTAGAAGGGCTTACATACTAAACAGCTGCATTAGAAGGCTGGGAAGGCTGTGGTTCTAGACAGGTTTATTTTGCCCTGGAAAACCATAATGGAATAGAGCTACAATATGGAAGTCTCATGAACCACCTTCACTGCGTGAATCCGGTGATAATGTTGCAATGGGATTCCCCAGACTGTATTCCTGTGAAACATTATGGTCAGTCCAGTTGAGCTGAAATCACAGTGAGAGGAGAATCAGACACCTGATAATGAGGGCACGTTCTGTTGTATACACTTTCTGTTTCTCTCCAGCATTCAGAATTGTTGCAATCTCTGCCTTACTTTTCCTTTGGTATCCACTTCCCTTTGCAGTTTCCTACTCTGGATTGTTCTTTCACTGTAAAATTCGGTGACCAGCAGTTCCCCATTTTGTTTATATATTCTTTTCACAATTGTGTAAGCTTTTATCATATCCTGCTACAGTCTTCATCTCTGCAGGATGGAATCGCAGCTGGTTTAATCCCTCTACAGAAGGCAGCTGCTATATCCCTGAAGTGTTTTTAGTTGAACTCAGCACCTTGACTTCACTGTTGCAGATTATGGAACATCAGAGATGCACATAATAATCAAAAAAAGGGTGTACATGATTTTGTACAGTGTAAAAATTACTTCTCTAGTTCATGTCATTCCTCAACAAAACCTTCTTGGCTTTTTTGTCTGCCATTTTAAATGGAACAAAAATTGCCGAGGGTTTTAAGTGTTGGTATTTTGCATTTGCTTTCCTTCATTTGACAAGATATCCCATTCTTACACACAGAACTTTTCCCATGATAGCCTTCGTGTCTTTCCCACTGAGGCCCTCAGTGTTTTAATTTACTTTTATTTTTGGATTAATTTGGTTTCCTCATTAATTATGTCACATGTTTTACCTGGCATCATGTAGAAACATAGCCCTACCATAAGCAGAGGTCCAGTAGAAGAGAAAGAAAGAGAAAGGGAAGAAAGGAAAACGTTTAGAATGGTAACATATTTCCTGCAACAAAAGCTTTCTTTAAATAGAATTTATGTAGATGTCATTGTCAAATACTTAGTGACATATTTATTTCTCAGTTCACAGATCTAGAAGATAAATGTGTCTTCATATAATAAAAA
Source organism: Platysteira castanea (assembly GCA_013397175.1). Lineage (NCBI taxonomy): Eukaryota > Metazoa > Chordata > Aves > Passeriformes > Platysteira > Platysteira castanea. The sequence goes on from VYXC01010949.1 coordinate 1,219,630, forward strand.
GAAGTTAAAAAATAACAGTTCCTTTAGCAGTCATATGAAATTTGTTTTATTTTCTGCTAAGTTGCTGTCTACAGTAAATCTATATAATTTTCTGCAGGTTAAAGACCATTTCTTTTTATTTTACTAATGATAGCTCTCATAATAAATAAGACTGCAACATGCAAATCTGCAAAATTGAGGAATTTATTAGAAAAGCAAAAGTTATCCCATTATTTTTAATGAAAAAATAGCCTTTCTTAAGAATTCAAAAGATTGCAGGTATGGTAACATACCGTAAATCTCTTTATAGTTCTATAAATGTATTGAATATTTTGATAATAATGGAAGTTTTTTTTTCCTCAGATACCTTTGCTTTTTAGCCTTTTATTTCAAATTTTTGTCGAGTAGGTGTGAAGCAGACTCTTAAAGCTCCTGTAAAAGCAACTTGTCACCGAATCTTCAAGTTCCATGGTCACAGCTCAGAGAGCATCAGTGCCTTAGCTCAGTTGATGTGGTTGGTGATATATATACCATGCATCTTTAAAGATATGTGGATGCTATATGGTTACAACCATTACTATTCAGAATTTGGTGTTTAATGGCCTCTTGATATAACCCCTAAATCACAAAGCTGTTAAACTTTTTTACATGTCTTAACTGCTGAAATATAACATGTTCAGTACATCCGTTGGTGTCCTGTGATGTGGATGTAGCAAACATCCAAAAAGTAACCATCTGTTGAACCTTTATTGTGTGTTTCACTAATCACTTGCTTCATGGACATTCATGGACAGCCATATAGATGTTATATTTTCATGTAGGCATTTGCAGAACTGGGCCTCACTGAGATGTGAGCTATCTCCAAAACTGAAAACAACTGAATTACTTTTATCAATCAGCTTTACTTGATACACTGCATAATCAAAAAAGCATTTTCCATAGAGCAAGTAAGGAACTGGCAGAGGTGTCAGTGGTTGGTTTACGACCTGATTTATTTTATTTGTTATTTTTAAAATTCTGATCATGCATTTACATGTAATGGTGGTGATATGAGAGCGGCAGTGACAAGATTTATTCCAGTTCTATTTGACTTCAAAGGAAAATTTGGAGATCTCCCATTTACCTTCACAGGTCTCCAAGAGGCCAACTCATTGCTGCTCAGGTAACAAAGTACTTTGTCACCTCAGCAGTCTCTAGGTACTAAAAAATGTAACTTTGAGTCACAAGCGGCTGCTTAAATTGGTCAGGAAGAAACAATTCCATGCAGATGGGAGCTGGAGTGAAGGGTACAGACATGGAGAATTTCTACTCTTGATAAACCTCCAGAATTACCCTGGTTTCTTTCAAAGCCACAGATTATTGCCTTGTCCTAAATTTTTGGAATCTTGATTGGAAAAATTTCGTGCTGTTCTGCCTTCCTTTTGCCTGGGATACTCCCCAAATGGGTTGCTATTCTTGCATACCAGATATGGCTGCATACTGCATTGCAATGTGTTTAAAACTCTGTCTTCTCTCTCTGTCCAGACCGGATTCCTATTACAAATCAACAAACTTTAGAGATAAGGTAGTTACTTGAAAAGTAAATGAGGTTCTCATGTGGCCACACAGGAATTCAGTAATATTCCCTAAAATAAGGTTATGCCTGAAATGATAAGTAATTCAGCCTAGCCATAGAGATGTATGATGCACAGATGGAACATACCAGTGCTGAACAGAAAAAATATGCCATTTGATAACATGTCGTTTTTGGGAAACTGATAACAATCTATATGATACACTAGCAACCTGGTCTCTCTATGAAACACATGGCAAACTTGACAGCCATTTACCTTTCCATGTTCTTTTAAATCACTGTGTTGGCATACAGATACTTGAAATAGTCTCCATTAAGTAAAAATAAAGGAAAAAAATACTCTTAAAAGCAAAAAGCCAGGAACTTTACCCTTTACTGGTGACCTTTAAAGACAGAACTAATAAATGGTTCTGAAAGAGCAGCAGTCAGGTAACCTCAGTGATCCTCTCTCTTAAATGTCATTTGAGACAAAATAAAAAAAATCACAGTATATTTCAAGGTTTATAGAGTAAATCTACCTATAGTACTATGTTCAGGTTAATTTGCTGTTAAAAAAGTATTACACCATATTGCTATTGTTAAATACATGTCTGATTCCAGAGGCCCTCTATATTTTCTAACTTAGAGGTATCCTCTTCTATATATGCTCACTCAGAGCAACTGCTTCTATCTTGGAGAGTTTAAATGTTACTTAATTTCTTCTTTGTATAAAAATGTTGATTTGATTCTCAGATGGCCAGTTTTTAGCAACTGCTTGTAGACTTGATATTAGAGTTTTATGAGTTACATTAACAGTCTAAATAGTCACCTGGACCTGCCAGGTGAGTTAGAAAGTGACTTCTGGATTTTTATGATGTGCTGGCTGCTCTGCTAATGCCAATGAACTGATTTCTCATGTACTTAACACCCACACTGTGTGGTGCTTTATTTCCATCCAGGCTTAAACCATGACATGAAGTCAGTAGTCCTTGTATCCTTAAATCCTTCAGAAACAGACCTAGATCCATATTGATTTGCTTTTCCATTTAGGACCTTCTCTGCATAAATGCATTTCAGTCAAAAAATTGCCAATAATCTCTTTAATATTCATTATTTGAAGGCCGAATTTGTGACTAAAGCTACAGCTAATGCTTATCTAGTTTAGTTTAGATTACAAATGTGCTTATAAAATTACTGATACAGTGAAAACTGTAATTTTTTGTGGTTTGGTTCACAGACCAAATTGGGCTCAGAGTACCTGAGTTGGACTGCTTATTAATGAAGCTAAATTAAAAGGTGATGCAGGTGCACAGGAAATGCGGATTGGCTGTAGCACGAGAAGTGCACAGAGAAACACATTTTAATTTTCCTCTGGAAATTTCCCAGAAAATACAGAGATGTGCCATATTCTGGGCAAATTGGCCTTCTCTTGGATATTTCAACTCATACCTAAAAGTCACCATGAAATATGCCCAGTAGAAGTCAGCGATGAAGATATAGGGTAGATGAAGGGACTTTTTCCAACATTTGAGTAGCTGGGGAAGAAAACAGAACAGCACCTCTACTCATCTTATGTTCTGTAAATATCAAGGCCACAGATCCCTTAGGCTTGGAGCTGTAACCACCAAAAAATTTCAGACACATTAGTGAAGAGTAAAGAAACGTTTTTTGTTTGGCAGGAACATCGGCAAGGTCCCTGCTATAGCTAAAGAGAAAATCTTGTATTGTTTGTAAAAATTTTTGGCTTAGATTGCTTTTGTTTTAAGGGAATAAGTAGCCCCTCGAGTAAAAGATGCGATAAGAGACTAAATTTGGAACCTCAATTGCAGACAGCTGTTAAATAAGTCACAAGTGAAATGACTTTGGCATTGTTAACTCTCGAAAACAGATACAAGCTGAACATTCAATATGCCTGACTTCAGCACCTAATTTTTCACTCCATCTCTGTTTTCTGTGAGTCCTTAAGCAGAACAACTTCAATTTTAAATCTATTGTCTCCTGCCAAGAATTGATTGAAAAAATATGGTTTAAAATTATGCTCTCTAGGTATATTTTTAACAGTAGAAAGTATATTTAAAGTAGAGTAACTATTATAACATGAAATACGTTTTAATATAATTCCTCTGAATATTTTTGAAAACTAACATTTTCATAATTATTTTCTCCTGAATTGCTTATTATCTGTTTCCCCTATTAGATATATTTTGGTGCTTTCTGAGCAGCAAGAATTCAGATTTTAGAACCATACAAGATAAAACATAAATGCTGGCAAAATTATATTTGCATGTACATAATTTTTTAACTTAGATATCTTGAATTGCTGCAGGAGCACAGGCCAGGAGTTGAACGCCACCACCACCACCACTGGATAATAACCTCTTATTTGGGTTTTCATCTTTGCTTTGTCTTCCTCTTTGCTCTTGCTGACCATGCATACTTCAGCTGTATGTGAGGCTGAGTAGCTCTGTTCATTTTCAAGTCCATCTTGACCGAATCCTTCAATGTCAATCTGACAGAAGGCAGTGGAGTGTGCAGGGAATTTACTTAGGATCTCAGAGACCTCTGTTCTACTCGTTACTCTACCCCAGGTGGCCACTGGAAAAATTGCTTGTTCCCAGTATGAGAAACAAGGACAGTAACCCTCCTTGCACACCAGTGGACATGCAGGTAGTGAAGATATTCAGACAGTTGCCTTCCCAAACCCAGCTTAGACTCCTTTATCCAATACAGTCACGGCCGGCTGTGGTCACAAGTGGGAACAGATAACTCACGCTGCAGAACACAAGATCTCGGGAATTAATGTCTTTGGAAGGTCAAAATATATTCCCAAACCATAGAAAGTATGGTTTTTACTATTTCAGAAGAGATGGCTTTTAGGACAGTGACACAAATTCAACCAGTGGACCGGCAGTGCTATCCTCTGAGGAAGTGCCTTTCAGAGCAAGTGAATAACACCTCTGACAGTGGTTTTACATAAGAAGACAGATGTGGCCAGATGCCTTTTCTGAGTGAAACCCACTGTGGAGCCGAAAGCCTTCTCTGCTTCAGTTGTGCCCACTTGACTCCTTCCTGTCAATGAATCCCTTTCCCTTATCAAACTTGTTTCATCTTTCAGGGGATTTGACCTTTCTGAATTATACACAGAGCTCTTGTGTAACAGCCCTTATATCAGTGTGTTTACCATCTGTTCTCCTTTTCTGAATGCAGACATGTGTTACTGTTTATCCACTATGTGTCACCAGTTTACTACAACAAATTCAGTCAAGTGGAAATCAGGTCAAGGTGAAATTTATTTCAGGCACTTTTGTTCCACTTCATTTTACAGTTCGCCACATGCTAATCATATGAATTCTGAACAAGGATCAAAAAAACCAAATAAAATTATGTTCTGGCTTCTGACTGACATTTTCAATGGATTGTTTCATTCACCTTTTGGAAAACCTCATCCTGTACTTGGCGTCACTGGAAAACGTAGCTGCTGGAAATTTTAGCAGATTGTTGGACAGTATGGAAGGTGAAAGCTGAACACTTAATGCAAAGCTTGAAGAAGAAGCTATATTTGTGTTTCAACGCTGTATAGCTGGGAGGGAAGTTGTACACTTCCCATCTTTTCCTTGTGTGTACTGTCTGAATGTGAAGAACATAATGCAAAATCCAGAAAATAATGTCCACACCCACTGTGTAAGAATTTTCCACCACCCTAAAGATTATGTAGATTTCCATTTAATTCCCTGGAAATGCTTCTGCATTTAGCCTTTGTGTTACTGAGCAACACAATATTATTACACAGAATAATTATTGCTAATTATAATTCTGTGAGAATGGGGCATAAATATGGATTCAGAAGTGAATGACTTCAGAGGATGTGTTAAGAGCAGACACCCATTACCCAGGGCCTCCAAGACTGCTGCTGGTGGGATGAGGTATGTTGGGTGTACTCAGTCCTTTAGACCTCAGAGAATAACCCAAGACATTTACTTGGATTGTGCAAATTGGCCTCAGCTATGGAGATTTCATAAACTGCTTTCCCCAGAAAGAGCAATTTTGCAGACCTCGAAGTACATACCAGAGCTATTACCACTGTGCTTGTGCAAAGAATCCCTTCCTCTTTACATAAACATAAATTACTTGTTTTTGTAGACCCCTGAGAAAGTTTAAATCTAGTCAAGATTTGAGACATGGAAATTTAGTCAGTGAACAAGCTTTTGCCTTAAAACATGCATTTCTTTCACATGATTATATTTCTCACTATTAGCTTTTCCAAAGCAGTCCATTCTCATAGAGGAAAAAAGGGATTCTCACAAAATGTTTTATTTGCAATTTCTGGTCACTTATTTTATTGTCATTTCAGATGTGTTTCATGACCTTTTATTAACAGTCGTGTTCTAGTCTGCAGGTCAAAGAGCTTTTAGCAAATAAAAGTACATGGCGCCAACCTTAATAACAGCAAATGGAATCCTCAGCCACAAAGACAGCTGCACTTTCCTCTCTCCTTTTGTCCCTCTCTTTTCCATAAGCAGGCTGATCTATGGTAAGATTGAGCAAGGATTCATTTCTCTGAGTAAATTTACTGTCACAGATTATGTCAGTGTAGAAAACTAACTATGGTTATATAACATGTTGATAAACTTATTGGGACAAAATATAAATTAATTGGAAATATGCATTAGTAATATTCCTTCATATAGCACAACGACTCCTAGTTTTGCTGATTTGCACAACTGTTGAATACTTTCACAGAGCTGTGTCCTGTTGTTTATAGACCCATGGTACAGATCACATGTTGCCATTTTTTGACAAACTGATAAAAAAGCACATGAAATTGGACATCATAACATGCTAGAGTGATTTTACTTGTGACTAAATATTTATATTTCATTAATCTGGAAAAGAATCAGCTAACATGGAACTCCATTGAGCTATGTAATGTAAAAAATACAAAGGAATTGTTGGTTCTTGCCCATATGAACATGTGCTCTATCTTTATATAATGGGACCATTTTAATTCCACTGAGGGAGTGGAGGATGACTGCAGCATTTGGGGTTTTCATGGTAATTCCATTTTGAAAAATCAATAGAAGTCTTGGAGTCAGCTGCTAATCTCATGGGATTCACTGTGTGAGTGGAGATGAGGTCTCCTACAGGATGATGCAGAACAAGAGTCCATACATCCTCTCTTAAATTCAAGGTGAGACCATCCAGATTTCCATAGGAACACCAATCTACTGCCGAGGAGCTTCAAAAAGAAATGCAGGTGCTGCTGCAGCCAACAGGGTTTTGCTACAGTTCCAGGAAGGACAGAACTTCTGTGAAGGTTTTTTTCTGCTCCATCCTGTGCTCATATATTCCATCATGTGGGCTGACCTACAGAGAAGCATCGGCTGTCACAGTAAGTGTTTACTACCTGTAAGTTGAGGATTTCAATATTTATTTCCTTTGTCTAGTCTTGATGCAACTTTTACTAGGTGACATTCCTCTCAGCTGGAGAGAAATGCGTAGAAGCTCATAAACATATGTAACGCAATTTTAGATCATGTGTTGGGTTGACCTTGACTGAACACCAATTGCCCACCAAGCTGCTCTCTCACTCCCCTCCTCATTAGGATAGGGCAGGGAGAAAGCAAGATGGAAGAAAACGTACGGGTCAGGATAAAAGGTAGTTTAATAAAGTGAAAGAAAAGATTACACATGCAGAAGCAAAGAAAACCACGAGATTTATTGACTACTTCCAGTCAGCAGGCAATGCCCAGCCATTCCCTGGGAAGCAGGGCCTCAGTATGGATAGTAATTGCTCCAGAAGACAAATGTCTTAATAAAAAATGCCCCCCTCCTTCTTTCTCTTAACTTCTATTGCTCAGCAGACATCACAGGGTACGGAACATCCCTGTGGGCAGTTTGGGTCAGCTGTCCTGGATACGTTACCTCCAAAAATCATGCCTACTGCCTGCCAGCTGCTAAGGGGAAAATGTTGAAGAGACTGCATTGATGCTGTGTGAGTGCATCTCAACAACAGCCAAAACACTGTTATCAACACCTTTCTAGCTACAAATACAAAGCACAGCACCGTGAGGGCTGCTATGGGAGAGTTAATGCCACCTCAGCCAAACCCAGTAGAGTTAATTATGATATTAGTTAAATAATGTTTGATGGAGAGCTGTGTTTTTATAGCCAGGCATTATTTGAATGTGTGGAAGAGTCCCTACAGAGCACTGAAATTCCTGTAGATTCAAGCAATTTCTCTAATCAGAATAGAAAAACATCTCTGAGCCCACCACCAGGGAGTCCAGAGCAACTGCAATAGCTGGAACAGATTCCTCCTTTTTTCCCTCAACAGAGTGCACTGGAGTATGGATGTTTAGGTCACAGTTCTATGTTAGGTTGTTGAGTCAGGAGCATGGCACTCCTCGAGGCTACAGTATTATAGTCAAGAAACATAAAACATCCAAAATCAAAGCACAGCAAAATATGTGTTTCTGCCTTTTCCTTATCAAAGCTTGATTCCTAGCTGCCTTCACACATGGAATAGAGCTGTAAAATGAAAGAGTGTCATTAAATGTTTGACCTTTGTAACCTGGCACCAGTCTCACAGCTCAGTACAAAGGTTCACCTTCCCCTCCTTCGTGCTCCTCTGCACGACTGAGATCAGCATCTCTCAACTCTGATCATGACTGCCATAAAAATTAGCCCTGTCCCCTTCCACCTACACCCTCAATTTATCACCTACCAGGTACCTGACAGAAGTGTTACTTGCAGTGGTGCCTTCCTTTGTAATACTCAAGCCTTAGATTTGTGGTACTATGAGCAATGCTCAGTACACTCATTAAATCCACTAAGGATTTACAAAACTGGTATTTGCCTTATGAATATTTGTTAAAAATAACAGAAAACATAAACAACTGTCTTAAAATTTAGACACCTCTAATTTCTGCACCTCTACTAAATATCTAATTGGCTTTTGCAAGATTGTGACAGTTATAACTAAATAAAAACTCTTTTGGCTCCACTTTGGAAAGCTAATATTGGCCCCTTTTGAATACAAAGCAAAAGAGTAACTTTGCACCATAAGCATGATAATTAATTTTAGAAAGCCCCAATGGACTGCATAAAATTACATGGTTTTTTCCACAGTAGGATATTTAGACTGGGCTTATACAAAACAGTCCACTGTATGAAAAATATTTGATTATTCTTATGAATAGAAAGTTTAAAATTATCTATTTCATAGAAAATTGTGAAAAATGCCTGTCATGTCCATGGCAATGTGAATAAAGCTAAAAGCTAATAATGGCTCAAGAAACAAATTTCTTATCCTAAGAAAAAGAATGAATTATTTGTGCATTATTTTAAAATATGATATAGAATTACCTTACCAAAAACTTGCCATTTTTAAGATGATGTAACTTCTCATGTCCTACAAGTCGTATAAGATGGCTCACAGTAGTTTGATGGCTTTCAGTAACTTTTTCAGCATTGGTTATTTCACTGCATACAGTCCAATTGATTAATTTTTTTCCATTACTGTTTTTACAGAAGGTACTCCTCTGTAGTATAAAAAAAATCAGGTTCTCTGAAACATGAGGAAAATACCTAATGGTGGAATTTAATCTGTTTCTGAAAAGTAATATTCTGAAAAATGTTCCATCACTCTCTAGTCTGTTTCCCGCTTTTCACTTAATGTTGTTGGAATTTTAAGTTCATCGTTCCTCACCTTTTCCTTATTTTACCTTTGATAACGCCTCATATCACATTTATGTATGACAGAAAATAACCGCAATTACTAATGAAACAACATCTTTTAAAAAAAATCATTCTACATGTGAATTTGGTCTATTGATCATCACTTCAAGGAGACATTAATTATAATAATTTTATTTAAGGAAACTCATATGGTTGTATGGGGAAGAACTTGGCAAAATATGTTGGCACCATGATTTGGACATTTCACATTTAATATGCTTCATTATTCCTACTATGTGTGTACATCTATCCCAGTTGTCTCACCATCATTCACAGATTTCTCCTCCTTTAGCGAGATAGTCCATCATGTGAATCTTTTCCTCATTCCTTTTTCACATTATCTTTGCAATCAATCCAAAGGACGGGGTTTCATTTTTCATTCTAAAACATGTGAAGGCATTTGTTTCAAATCCTGAGATGTGAGCCTGGAACAAGCATAGAACTCACTTACTCGAGACCTCCCGCTAAGATTTACTCAATGAGGTCTCTGCACCAGGCCTGAACAAATATTGGTCAAAACCAAAAGGTACCTTTCATGTCCTTGGGTGACCTTCAGCTCGGGTGATTTGCAGGTCCGAAGGGATGCAGCAGAGTCCCCACGTGTCTGCACTGGGTGCCGTGTGCTCCCACACAGGTGTCCCAGTTTCCATATCTGCACTTGGAAGCAGATTCCCAACTGCAGCAGGAGAGAAGTACATTAAGACTGACGAACTATCATGTGTGGTAGTGGAAGCCCAAAGGACAGCCAAGGTAGCATATGCACAGCGATACTGTATTATTTTTGTGAAATAAAGTCATGAAAGAACTTGATAAAACTCAATATTGAAAAAAAACCAACACAAGTGAGCTTAAATATACTTGGTTTGAACAGCAGCTCTGAGCTTTGGGGTTTTTTGTTTGCCAGACTATTCTATTCCTTATATTTCGGAAAAACTTCAACCCACTTATAGAAGAGGAGTGATAAGGAAAACTGAAAAAGTCCAAAAGACCATTGATCAGTCCATGAAACAATATAAAAATAAGGAAGCAAAGAATGCCTCCATATAGAAAAAGGCTAACATAATGAAAATGCCTGTAACTATGGAGATAATACACTTTGAAGCAACCTGCCTATAATAAAGTTTCACTTACTGGATTACTGCAAATATTTAATAACTTGTAGTACTGCCAAAGCTCAGACTAAACTATAGTTATTTTCTCTGTCAAAAACCATTCAGCTGTGCAATGTCAAGCCACCAGAAGTGGTCTTTATTGCATCCGTATGAGAAAAGCTAACCACATTTCATTTTTCTAGAGTAACAGTTTTCTTTTTGTTAGCATGCTATGAATGTACTCAGAGATCAAAAAGCTGTTATTTAAAACAAAATGCTAGAATGGTTCCAATTAAAATTAAATCATACTCATTTGTTGAACTGGGAAGACTATGAGCAATCTAGTCCTGTGATTGTAATTAATACAGACTAATGACATGACAAAAAACCTTTCAAAATATATTTATAAAGATTTTTTTAAAATTTATCCATTAATAGCAACCTTTCAGCTTCTGGTATATCCCAAAGTCACTCAAATACTATGATAAATTGATCACAGAATAATATCATCTGCAAATTTTGTCACTTACATGTAAAACTATCATCAACTTGTCTAGTCAGGTGTTGTGGTCTAGGAATTGTGCGCCCCAAATCAGTGCCTCCACCGAGACTCTCCCAAACCACACACACTGGTGTCTCGCTCCCCCTTCCTGCTGCAGCAGGATGGAATTGAGAATTGGAGGAACAAAACATGGAGATCATGGGTTGAGATAAGAACAAATTACTGGAAATAGCAATGAAAAAAGAAAATGAATAGCAACAGAAAAAAAATTAATAACAAAAGTATAAAAAAGAGAGCTTGATTCACATGCAAAAATGCTCACTGTGGATGCCATCAGTGAACAATGGTGGATGGCTTCCCCTTTGTTTATGTATGTAAATCTAAAACACTTTCTAAAAAAACCATGACTGAACAGACACCCTGACAATACCTTTGTTTTAATGCCTTTTATATAACTATTAAACACCTTTATGCTTGTCAGCCATTGCTTAGCCTGTCTTTTTGACAGAAATTCCACAGACAGTGAATTATATTTAGCCAACTGTAATTAGTATTTTTGTCTTACACAATGTGTTGCACAATAAAGAACATGGAAGGTGAAGTCCACAGAGAAAAAAAGGACAGAAAACACCTTTACATACTGCAGGTAGAGGAGTGGAAGGACTTTAATAACAAAGGAAGGTAGAGATATTTGTTACTGAAAAGTAAAAAAGAACAGGGAGTAGTCCATATGTTGCCACACGAAACCACAAGAAGAAGGCATCAAGAAAAAGCTAACAGAAGCATTTACAACACACATGTGGATTGTAGGGAAGGCAAAACACAGAAGGAATGCAAAAATCGCTGAAGAAGCTATAATAGCTGATATCACAGAAGTAAATGGAAACTGCCAGAGGAGAAGATGGTACCACTGATATTTGTTGGTATAGATGGGCAGCAAAAGACTTACCAATACCAGGATTTTTACACAGAAAATCCATCAAAGCTTTTACTACATTCAGGTGTAACGAAGTTGACAAACAGAATTATGTAGGCATGTATTATTCAGTAGTTATTCATTAGGTTCTGTTACACTTGTGAAAAAGCAGATAGTCCACAGGTAACTGGATTTCCCATGAACCTGCTTCTGCACTAATGTCAGACATCTCCTGAGCAGTTCTCAAGAACAGCTTCTTAAAATTCTACTCTAACTGAAATCAGTTGAGAAACACATCAATTTTAATGTAGGCTTTGGCATTTTTTTTTCTAATTAGGATATAAAAGAAGTCTCTTTCCAGTTCATCTTCTGGAAAACATTTATTTTTAAAATGTGTTTTTGGAAGACTATTTTAAACACATGGGCAGCCTATTAGCTTTTTATCTAGCTGGGTTATTACCACAAAATTAGCAATAGCAGAACCATCTATTGCATATTCAGTATGCAGCACAGACTTTTGCTGAGCCCTAAGGAAATATAATCCAGCAAGGAAGGAAAAGTATTCCTCTCTTCTTTTTCCACAGGGTTGTTTTCATTTCCTCCTGCCTTCCACTGGAAGATATCAGACCTTCCCAAGAGAGGCCAGCTTCAGAGTCTGAAAGCCAAATGACCTAGAACAGTAAGACCTCTGGCATTATTCTTGCTTTTTATATCTATTCTCCGTGTAAAAGCTATATAAAGAAATGAAGGAGAAATATTTGTTAATTATTCAACTTAATTGCAGGCAGAAGCTACACTGTGAGATTGTATTTATTTTATTGTACATGAAGACTTGTGCAAACGAACCAAAATTAATGCAGGTAGACAGGAAACAAAGGCAACTAGCAGGTCAAAAGTGCAGTAGACTTGCCATGCCTGTCTGCATAGCTTGTCCTCAGCACAGAAGACAGGGAACTGTGCATCACTGGTAAGAAATGAGAGGAAGCAGCCAGCCCTTGAGTATGATTATAAAATAGCCCATCTAAATGTTAAAACTTAGCTTTCAAATGTTTCAAGTAAAATGTTAAGAATAGTTCTCTTTTTCCTCCTTTATCTTTTGAATTTCTATGATGGTACTATGTAACCTTATTTTACTTCTACATCCCTATCTTGTGAAAGGTCACATTAGCAGTATGGGATTAATTGAATAGTACATTAAATTGAACTCTCATAAGATACTTTTACATGTGCTATCATTATAATTTGACAAAATGAATGTTTAAAAACATTACCAAAGACAATGCCAGAGTCAGGGATAAAAATGCAAATGGTCCATGGGAACAAAGACTTAAGATGTGGTGCTCTGGGACTACAATTCCTTTAATATTTTTTTCATAGAAAACAATTCTTGCACAACTTCTACTTTCAGAGCTTGCCATGGAGAACAGGATTTATCTTATGTAATTATCACTATTTAAAAATTACCTTTTAGCTAAAGTCACTGTCCTAATTTATGAAGAGCTCCTTACCCCCAAAAGATCACAGAATTACACAGAATCACAGAGTCACCAGGTTGGAAGAGACCTTCAAGATCATCGAGTCCAACCCATGCCCTAACACCTCAACTAAACCATGGCACCGAGTGCCACATCCAATCTTCTTTTTAAACACATCCAGGGATGGTGACTCCACCACCTCCCCGGGCAGACCATTCCAGTATTTTATCACTCTTTCCATAAAAAACTTTTTCCTAATATCCAGCCTGTATTTCCCTTGATGCAGCTTGAGATTGTCTCCTCTTGTTCTGTCAGTTGCTGCCTGGAGAAAGAGACCAACCCCCACCTGACTACAATGACCTTTCAGGAAGTTGTAGAGGGTGATGAGGTCACCTCTGAGTCTCCTTTTCTCCAGGCTAAACAACCCCAGCTCCTTCAATTGTTCCTCATGGGGCTTGTGTTCCAAGCCCCTCACCAGCCTCGTTGCCCTCCTCTGGACACGTTCAAACATCTCAACGTCCTTCCTGAACTGAGGGGCCCAGAACTGGATTGATTTAATTTCAAGGTAGGAGCCATAAATCACTAGTTCCAGAGGCAAAGTCATCCTACTCTTTTCTCCAGTGACTGTGTAGACAGGACACCTAGATGTGTAGTTCAGAACACCCAACTTCTGGACACCCAAAGTGAGATGAAACAAACTCCTTTATTTAAGTACATAAATCCATGAAGAACATAAATGGCATGAAAATGCCTCTCTGACTTAGTTGTCATGCTGTCATGCCTCATGTCAGCAGACATTAAAGGATGTAACAGGGCATGTGATTCACTGTGGCTATTTACCCTGGCAGCAGATAATGGACTAGTTTGGTTTTTAAGGGCTGGAACTTTGATAAAATCTGGGAAAAGGACTATGGATACAATTTTGAAAAGCAGCTAAATTATTCTGAAATCTGGCCACAACAAGGCAATTTTATTTCTACTGTCTAGTAAATTTTATTTCTAGTGTCTAGTGTCTAGCTTGCTTGTTTCCCACAGAAGAAACTATCACCATGAGTGAGAAGTTTCAGAGCTTGTCTATGTACAGCTGCAAGAAAGACATATACAATTTAGAAATAATCATCCCCCCTGTGGCTGTGGTTTTTCAAACTGATAAGAGCAAAAATTATATAGCAAAAGGCTAAAGGTATTCCCTCTCCATACAGGACAAGACATATTCCAGTTCTAGAAGTCTTTGACTTTCTTTAAACGAGGTATGACTGTTGCTAATGATAAGAAGTTTTTTCCTGTAAAGTGCTTTAAAGTTTATTTGTTTCTCAAGCCTCATTTTTGGAGAAGAAACCATAGATACACTTTAAGAAGACAGATTAGAAGCATTTCTGAAGCCAAGGCAGCTGCTCATAGTTACATTACCACAAGCCAGCATTTCCCATTTTATACTCAAAGACATGAATGATTTACCCAACACACTTTGATATTTCTTTGGACTATCAATTATTACCTGACCAATCTAAATTTCTCTGTACTTAAGGGGGTTAGCTGCAGAGTTAATTGGGATCTCTCTGGGCTTGTTTCAGAACCACAGAAGTGGTTTCAGCAGGGAGGAAAGCATGCATATGTGAACTTGCTCTTGTGTGTATCATGAAAAAAAAATATCTGGATAAAAGAGTTAATAAGACTGAAAACAGCATGGGCCCTTTGAGCAACAGAACTAGGAAATTAACAGCACATCATAAAAACTTAGAGAATTTTTATCAATACTCACCATCATTTCAGTCTTCATGGCGTTTTTAATGAACAATTAAGAGCCATCAAATTATTCATAAACTGCAATTATAAGATATAAAAATCCAACCAAACCAAATATAGTAATTGCTTATGTTTATGAAAATATTTCTGAATTCTCTAGGATATCTTGAACTGATAACCAGTCAACAAACCTTCTTTTTGCAGAGATTTTTGGCAAAGACATTTAATATTAAAATTGTTACTGTTTTTAAGCATCTGTCAAATGGATTGAAAGAGAGGAATGCTGACAAGCAAAATTTTAGTGTTCATTTTGCCTCTTGTTATACTAAACCATACCTTGTGAGCCATAAAACCACTCTATAAGTTTCTGTAATCAAGGGTTAGTTGGCCCACAAACACAGGAAACTACATTGTGTAGGGCTGGGAAGTTATATGGGTAAGGAATTCATAAACAACTTTTACCTACAGCATATACAAGGAATGAGAATGTTGGCAAAGTGACAAACTACATAATTTGACTATTCCTGAAATATTACACATAAGGCACACAAAGTAGGTGCATTTTCTGCATTCTCTAGATTACAAGAGTATTAAATCAACCAAAAAATTCTTCAGCACTGGTTTCTGTCCCAAAACTATGTATGGATGTATTCAAAGTAAAGTGTTTTACAAAGGCAGTAATATGTATCTTTATAATATAGTTCATGAGATATATATAGATATGGACATATGATTTTATATTCTAGGGAGATATATATACATATATATATATATATTTATATATATATATATAGCCTACAAACCTCTCCATAATTACTGAAAATGTGCACTAATTCCTTTGTCACAAATATTTTGGACTCCACGCAGGAAAGCAGCTGAGGTTCCTAACATCAGGGTAATCCTTAAGTAAGCCATTCCAAAACAGCCCCATGGTATGACAGAGTGGACATCCCACTCTTTGCCAGGAGGGCCAGTAGAATCTGGAAATTGTCTGACATGTCTCTATCAAATTTATAATAATAAGCAATCCAAAAGAGTAAAAGTTCCTGTTATGGGCCATGGAATTGTGGTCTGGTGGAAACCAAGATCACTGGTAAACCTCAGGAGTTTACAAGGTGGACACAAGTTTGATACACAATGCTCTGCTTGAAACTTGATGCAAAGTTGTTTATTCTAGCCAGAAAGTCTCAGAATTTTCTACATGATGTTAATGACATTCTTCCACAAGGATTTTTATGTGAGGGAAACACAAAATTTTAAATAGTTTTTATGAGTTGTTGGAGGCCATCGTACACAGGAGCACACATCTAGAAGCACAAGAGAGCAAGCACAAAGTCTAGACATTAAAAGAGGTGGAGTGGCTCAGATGGTCTAAATCAGTCTAACTGACTTTATAGAAGGATTTCAGTTTGGACCAGATGAGATCAGAGCTCTAATACTAAGACATTTTTTAAAAAGAGGTGAAGAGGAAATGCCACCTTCAGAAATTAAAATAAGGAATCAGCAAACTTTTAGCTTTTGGACTTTGATGAGATTACTCACTAATCTTTCAATGAGCAGACCAGGACTAGTGAATTTTAGACTAATAATTTCCATGGTGTTTCCTACGGTCAGTCTGCAGCTATCTAGATACATTTGTCCAAAGCTACATAAACGAATGAACTCAGAAAACAAAATCTATTCTCTGGCTAATGCAAATAAGAGAGGTAAAACTGCAGATCACATATGGGGACAGAAGCATAAGGAAACAATTAATGATTTAAGAAATACCTTAAGTATGCAAGACACTAATTCTTCCAGGGGCTGTCTTCCAAGGACAACTCAAGGAAGCAAGATCTATTTTCAAAATAAGTGTTAATTCCTTAGCCTGAAGCAGAAAAAAATATTAAAGAAAGAGACAGCCACTGGATTACCACACATTTTCAGAATTATTGGTCTTGTCTGCCAGACAAGTCATTGAAATTAATTATTAGTCGTGACAAGGATGTAATTTTTAAACAGTAAGTCTTAGGATTCCATTTCTTTACTTTATATAATGCATTTTCTGTTGTCTTCGAGAAAAGTAAATTAAACCAATCCCTTAGCTCTTAGCAGTTGGTTGTGAGCAGAAATGAATTTACATGAGCAAGAGCTAAAAAATCTTACTTTGAAATGCACCTAGGGCTTCGTTAAGTTCCCAGTCACACTGATGAACATCCCAGGTTACTCTAAAAAATCCTACCCATCAAGGGCAGTGAAAGCACCAGTGGGAAAAGCCACAGGAGAAATGTGATACCAGTGGAACGTGCTGATGGCACCAGACTGAGCAGGTCATCCAGAGCCTTGCACTGAAGCTTTGCAGGACACCCAGTACAGAAGACCAAGTACATACAAGCATGCTTTCTGAGCAAAGACTGGAGCATCCTGAATAGAAGCCTTCCTCACATGTTCTCAGTCCCTGTTTTTGAACCTGCGCCATCTTGTAAAATAACCTAAATGATTTTTGACAGAAGGAAATCCAGATTTCCTCATTCTCTGAATTTTGTGACATTGAGCATCTTTATAGCAGTCACTTTTGTGAGACCACAAATATCTAATAGAAATAAAACAGCCTCCATGAGAAAGTTCTATTCCCTTCAGTCATTGCCTCTCCCTTCCTCTGCAGTTATATGCATTGATAGGATTATCACAAGCTTACTGCATTTGCTTGGAAGATGGCAAAGACTCAAAATTCAGCAAGCAGTAGGAGGAAATGAGTTTGGTTATCTCACATTCACATGAGTGTCCAAATCACTGAACTATTGAATTAAAGATGGGCAGTGTAGTAGCATGACAGCCACTACATAAGAAACAGGTACACAAGAAAAACTATCCAGTAGTGATGCCACAGCAATGCGTTTCCCTCACCTTCAGGGGAGTTTTCTCCTACATATAATAGGCAGTGTTCCACTCCAAGTTTACTCCAAGTCCCAGAGTTCCACTGCTTCAGGTGTTAAATCTACCAGTTTCAATTTTTCAGATTTTATTTTATATTCTCCTATAGATTATAATACAGATGTACTTGGTGAAGAGATGGCACATCTCTTAGAAAACATAGCTCCGTGCTTTTGCTGAACAGAAGATGGCCAAATAGTTATAGACTCAAAGAAAGCAAAGACAGATCCACTATTGTCAAAAGGCCCTGTTTTGAGGCTAATTAGTTCAGGTACTGCATCTTGTTTATTGAGCTCCATTCCTCCAGGAACCCAGGCTGGTTGCTAATGACTGAGCAAGGTGTGGCACTCTGCCACAGAATCATACCAACTAGTTTGGTGATAGTTTCAGCATTCTAACATGGCACTGAATTATTTCCATCCAGCCATATCCTTGCTGATGTAAACAAGTATTAAGGACTGTGTTACTTGAGAGTATTTTTATCAAAATCATCATCGTTTGAGCAAGATCCAAATTGATCCTATCATTGCGATACTGAACTACATGGCTAAAAAACTGCATTTAACTCCTGCATCATAAAAAATCATCTTCAATCATCACTTGCAGTAGTGCATCCTATCATAAGATAACTGTAAAAATCAAAATGAAACAGCTCCTCAGGACAAAATTGTTTCAGAGAAATGGTGAAGATTTAAATTCACCCCTTACAGAAGACAAAGGTTTCAATTTTTAAGATGCACAGTTCTACTTACATAGAAATCAGCCTTAAAAGCCTATACTGCACAGATTTATAGCATGGAATGGACCAATTTTGGAGTTAAAGGAGACCATGCAGATTATCAAGTCTAATCTCCTGCAGGGTTTTTTGGAAAAAATGTTTTTTTAATAAAGGCATGCTTTGAACAACATAAAGAAATTCAACTTTTATTTCACAGTGATATTAAAATCTAAGAATAAAGCTAAGAAAATTCATATTTAGAGTTTATAATTACAGCTTGTGGTTCATAGAAGACCAGAATGATGGCTCTCATGTAAACTTTTTATATTTTTCCTAATTAAAATGGGTCTAGCTTTCTCATAACTCTCTGCTGGTGGTCTGGTAATGTGACCACAAACTCATTTTATCCTCTTACCTCATTGCTGTGAGTGCCAAGTAAAACTTGTTTGTAGGTCTTCTGGAATGCATATTACATTTACTGCTGGACTGCCCAGTTTTTTCAGTAATTAAATAGATCTCACAAAGCTCACTAAACCTGGCTTTGCAGACAGAGGGAAAGAGAGCGGATGGCATGCAGCAGAAAATTAGAACGGCATGCAGGAGCACAAAGAAAACTATGTAAATCAGGAATGGGGGTAAGGCTAATGTTAGGAATGGAGAGAGTATTCAGAACAGCAGCTGGGAGGAAGAGTAATCCTAGAAGGCACAGAGCTAGCTGAAGGAGATGGAGAAGAAAGAGAAGCAATTACCCCTTGCTTTGAGGGATGTATATGCAGAAGATGAGTCAGACACAAACCACCTCCATCTCACTAGGCATATAAAAGGTGCTATTTAAAAAGAAGAAATAGAGAGAGATTTGTTAGAAGGGGAGAGAAAAGCTGAAGTCTAAAAACAGTTAGGTGAGATAGAATGGAATAAGCCTGTTTCAGTTTATTATATGCAATACAGTATATAAAAATCTATAATATAATATTGCCAATGTAACAGAAGATAGTTCCCTCCCCATTTGGGGAGGATTTTTTACTTCTTTCTTTTAAAAAGTCACAAAAGTTTTGAAAACATGTAAATTTGCAAAAAGGAAAGACACAAGTAACATGTTAATGATTATTACTCTAATAACTATTAAGAATATAAAGTGCAACATTAAATAAGAACCGTGAACATCAAATGCAAACATACTTCCAATAAAAAACAGTTACTTTGACACAGAAGCAATGATTTAAAATGTAAGATAACTGCATGAAGATGAAATACTACATTTCTGTGTTTTAATAGCTATTTGTAGACAGAAATGTTGCCTGTTTCTGGAGTTTATAGTAACAGGATCAGACACTATAGAAGAGCTGTTTAGGGAGATCATCACCAAGAAATATTTAGATCCAGTGGGTGAGATTATGGTCAGGTTATTTCTGACACCCACAGCCAAGACACTGGGGTCTTCTTTCCAAGGTTCTTTTTGCAGCTGTAAAATGTCTATATTAAAAATAGTAACATGATGGACATTCCTCTTCCTGCACTTCCACCAGGGACAGAAGCATTTACATATAGACCATGCAATTCCATCTAGCTAAGTAAGTCCATAACATTTTTGGTTTTTTCAGTGGCTTCTTCTCAATACCATTGACAGTTCCAAGTGATTTTGGATTTCTAATTTGAAGCAGAATAACCTAACATTAAAAAAAAAAAATTAAATGGAGAAATAAAAATAAATCTAAAAGTAAAAATGCAGTGAATTTTGGCCAGGGAAATAAACTAACTAGCATAGGACGAGCTACATTTAAGTTGCTATGTTTTAAAAATCACTACAAAATAATGTGATACTGACAAGAGCTTGCAGACAGATATCTCATTTTTTAAAATGCGGTTTGTATCTTGTTCAATTTCACCTCACATTTAGAGCTCTGAAAGGTGAAAGAGAGTTTTCTCAAAGGAAAAGCAAAGGAATTCTAAGGTCTGATCATCTCTGCCACCTTACATTTTCTCAGATGACATTTGTTTGGTAGGGTCTCAACAAAATGCTCTCTGATGTATTTTGTAGCATTTACAACCGAGCTTGGTATCTCTGTGCCTTAAAAATTTGGTGCTTCTGGTTTTGCATTGGAAAGCGAGAAATGGAGATTTAATTAATTGTGTTTGCAGAAAACTTCAATGACAAAAATGCAGACAGAGGTATTTTTAGACTTCTGCTACTATTGAAGCAAAACACAACAGCAAAATGTGTGGTACTTCATGGGTCTGACCTCCTCAAGGGCTGCCCTGCTGTGTCCTGGAGCTGCAGTTCTGGGTTCTCAGCCACTGCCAGAAACAGATCTATTTTTTTACGCCTTGAATAGAGAGTCCTCCAAATCAAAACCTTATCTCAGCTCTCTGTGACCTGATTTCTTTCACTGCTTTGTGTTGTCACCGCTCAAGAAACAGCTTCTAGCTTTTGTACTTAAAACCACTTAAATCTAATTTGGCTTCCATAAGAGGGCCTTCACTCTGTGCTGATACTCTGGGCTCAGTTACTTCATGGACATATTAAAAGCACAAATCTTAAACTCCTGAATTTCTAAACAAAACCACTCTCAGAGGAATTTTTAAGATGTTCATGGCCTTAGCAGTTTGGGAAGGATGGACCTCCCATCAGCTTCTCTCAATTTTGAATCTTCCTCTGGCTTGGACACATGGGGGCCAGCTGGCTGGCCTTGACAGCAAGAGTTAGTTTTGCATCCACTTTCTATAATATTGTGTT
This sequence comes from Platysteira castanea, assembly GCA_013397175.1. Lineage (NCBI taxonomy): Eukaryota > Metazoa > Chordata > Aves > Passeriformes > Platysteira > Platysteira castanea. The sequence continues at coordinate 1,240,993 of VYXC01010949.1, forward strand.
AGATATTTGTCTGAAGGACATCTTGGCATCTGCAAGTAAACATCACATTCAGGAAGGCCTGTGTGTACACAGTCTTAGTCATTTATAGAAGAACAGGATGCTTCTGAATAAAATGCTAAATTTAGATTGAAAACTCTCATGCACCAAAAAAAACCCCTATTCAAATTAAACTTTTTTATTTTCTCACCCTATAATTTTTAGATGAAAATTTTTATTCTTTTTTTCCTTTTTATTTTACCAAAGCTATATGATTTTTTTTCCTTGAGCATACTAATAATTTTTTATTCCAGAACAAGGAGAAGGTATACAACAAATAGATATTTGTTCAAATATTGTTTTTTTCTCAGCCAAGATGTGTCTGTGAATAAGTACTTTCAACTTTTCTATTCAATACTAGAGTGTCCAATGTTCTTTTAACTAACTTTGGTATAACTTTGATCGTACTTTGGAAACAAAAACTTGCTTGCTAAACAGCTCAATCTAATGCCAGACTATAAAAAATAAGTCATTTAATGTAGTAGTAGACATGCCTAGCTAACAAAGCAAAAATGTTACTTTCTTTCAAGTGAGCTTGTGTTTTCATTTCTCTATTGCACTGAAAATTTATTTTCTTTTACAAAAAGCTTTCTGTTTGATGTAGAACTATAGCTAGATATTATTATATTATGTGGTTATATTATTATAATTAGATATAATAGAGAATGTAAGCATAAATGAGGACAGATCTCATGAGGAGAAACAGATTTTGGAACGACAGGGAGAGGATGGGACCAGGCTAAGTGGAAAGAATCTGTTTTACAGAGGGAGCACTCTTTGGAAGCACACTGTTCTGTCAGGAACTTTCATGTTTCAAGTCACTGTTTTTAAAATCCTGCAAACTGTGAGTATACGGCATGCCATTGAAAATATTAAAATTTTACCTTCTATCATTAGGATGCAGCACCACATACAGAATGCCAGTAGTGAGTTCAAGAAGATGTGTGTGTTGAAAAGCAGAAGAGAAAGAGCTATGAAGCACAGCACAGAAAACATCAGCCCTAAAGCTGTAACGGGAGAAGAACTGTGTGCAACCACTGTGACCAGGCTGTGTTAATGCTACTGCACAATGTGCTCTTGTTGGACAGAGCACATCCTAATTACCAACACAAAGTTCCTGCTTTGAGGACCCTACACAAGCAAGCAAAGCAGAATAAGTTGTTGCCCTGGTTTTTGCGAAGCTTTCTGTTTTTAACCTTGGAGTCAGATTAGTTTACACAGTTTCATGTAAATAATAGCTAATTTTTACTTAACGGTATTTTCTGTTTTTCATTCCTTTTGTGATAAGAGAACTTTGATGAGCATCTTTCTTCTCCAGTGGGATTGAGAAGGAAGTGACATGTCCTCCAATCCCTTGTGGAGTTGGAACGTATATAAGAATGTGAGATATGTCAATAATAAAGGTCATTCCCCTCCTTTCTGCTGAACCTGGCAGGTGTGAGAGCCTCTTTATTGTGTCTTCCCAGACACAATAAGTAGAGGTGTTTGCTGGACCTGTAAACAGAAGGTGCTCATCCTGAGAGGTTTCTGAGAGATTTTCTTCATCCCATTGCAGGTATCCCAGGTAATTTTTGTACGAATCATAAAGCAAGACTCTATCAAGTCTGATTTGAATTAAAGAAACCAGAGTAAAAATTAAAAATAATATTCCTCTGTCATATGGCTCCTTTTTATAGATCATTTGCTCAAAAAATATGTATAGTAAGATATCTCAGCAGCTGATGTGGCATTTCACTTCTGAACAGTCAAGCCATCTGTAAATTAAAGCCTTAGGCAGCAGCTTTAACTTCATTAGGGAAAAAATAATTTAGGTTTGCTGTCACTGATAGGTGAGAGTAATTCTAAAGAAAGTAAATAGACAAGCTGTTCTTTAACAAATTAAGCTGACAGATGACACAAAAAATACATCGATTTTGTTGGCTAGGGCAAAATCTTTGTCACCCTGACTATTCTTTGTTTAAATGTTCTGAATATTGTAAATAGTGACACTGCGTCTTCTGTAACAATATATATTAGAGAAAAACTGTGGGTTTGTTGGGAAGTGAATAGGGAGGATGATGTCTAAGTTTGCTCACAAGGTGGAGACACGGAGGCATTGTGTTGTGCCAGAGCAGTGGGGAGGGAAGGGCAGCAGGTTTTCCTGTACAAGCACCCTCTGTTATTGCCTGCTGTGGTCATAGCCTGTTCAAATCTATTTGCCTCTGACATCAGAGCAGCGGAGCCCGGAGTGCTCTGAGCCTGGCTTTGTGGTGTGATGGGCCAGCAAAGAACTCCTTTGCCCTTGCCTTTCCGTTCCTTGTACAAATAGCTTGGAAATAATCTCATTTCTTCCATGTTTTGTTCCCTTCCTCATCCTTATTAGCAAATATAATAGAGATCTGCTTTGTGTTCTCAGAGATGATGAACATAAATTTAATCTCACTCAAGAAACTATTCACTTTCCCCTTTACACCTCTGGAGTCCAGATAGCTTCTGATTAAAAACAATTCAATTTATTAAAACTAAAATATAAAAATATAAAGAAAAAAATCTTGAACACAAATATCTTAATGCCAGTATAGTATAATTAAACATATTACAAAATTTCACAGGTTTTTTTTCTTCTGGTGCATGGCCTTGATTCCAGTCCTCGAAGGAATGCTGCACTGTTTGTAGTTTGGGACACCAGACTTTTAGAAAGGCCATTGGATAAAGGGGAGCTTTCTTTCTGCTTTCATTTCTGCAATAGGAATTTAGCTCTTGAAGCAGAAAGGCTCCCTGTAAGATAGGCATTGCAATACAGGATAATACTCCTGACCAAAAAAAGTATTCCCTCTATCTGGTTTCACCACCTCTATCTAAGTCCTAGACTGTATATGCATAAAATATATACAGCTGACAAAGACCCATGTTCTGTGCCTTTTGCAGGGCTAGAATGTAACTTCAGGCCCTTTATAATCTGACACTACTCAGGCAGGAGGGACTAACATAAAGTTTAATTGCTGGTAAAGCCTATAGTAAATATTTGCAATGTTCTTTAACTCCTTTCCCATAGTTCTGTACAACACACAAAACCTTGGCAACCTCAAGTTTCAAACCAGAATACAAAAGCACCATTGCTGAGATAAGTTAAATGTTATGTGTAACTAACACAGTGTCACCAGGGTGAAATTCTCTGGTTTAGAGAGAGATGGCAAATTTTCAGCTTACTCCTCTGTTACCAGCATCAGAGTTTTCTATCCCAGTGACTCTGAAGGAGGAAGAGTCCAGCTGTCCTGACTTGATTCTCTATTATCTTGAGACCCAGCAACACTGTTATCCTCAAGACCTCATATGAGATGCTTCAGTCTTTGAAGCACCTATTTAGGGTCAAACACAGACATTTTTTGGCAGCTAGATGCAGAAACAACACATGTGTTTGGAACATATGGCCTTGGCGGGTTCATATTTAGCCATCTTTACTTTCCAGAAATATGAGATTAACTCTGAGTTGGTAGAGCAGTGAGTTGTTCTCTTTCTTTTTTTATTTTGCCAGACCAGGAGATATCCATATTCTTTATTGTCTGGTGGTATTTGTAGTTACACTTAGAAGCCCCAAATAACACAGGAGTATCAATCTAGATCAAGACACACAGTTAGATGTTGAAAAGGATATTCACATCATAGTCAAGGCTGGCAATCCTGTGTCTACAGTCTGAAAATGCCTATATGTGTGTTGCCACACTGAACCTAATGAGGCAGCTTACCCGAGCAATGGTATGGACATGAATATGAGCATGACTCACCCATCTGACAGAGAGGTAGGTGGGGGAAAAATGTCCTGCGTGAATAAGCCAAAAGGCTTAAGAGTCAAAGGCTGTGGACCAGCCCGTCCTTCAGGCCCTCCTTCTCTTTGAAAAGCTGTCATCATTAATTACAGTGGAGCACATGGAGCTCTGTTTGAACGGGCACGGTCCCGACAGGAAGGGGGGTGGGTGGTACCTGGCAGGCAAAGTGGGGATGTTGCAACCGTGTCAGTCATCAGGAAAGAGTTGGTGAGAGGAAAAGAGAAGAGTGAGCGTGAGGGCTTTTTATGCTCTGTGTTTTGGACATGCACATGGTTCTTTCAGCACATCAGTTAAAGTTATGCTCAGATTGGAATCTCACCTTTATAATCTCCAATAGCTTTTAGGCTGAAACTTTCCTGAATGCATTTCATTTAATAAATTCCACAGTAAATATTAGTTTCTTATTGTATTTTCTTAAGCCTTCCTAAATACAAGGAATTTGATTGAAAATGTTTACAAAAAGAGTTTTAAATCACACGTGCACAAAAGCTTCCTTTGTTCATCAGATATCATATGCCTTACTAAAAAGGAAAAAAGTGTATCATGTAGGATTTTCAGGGGGAGATATTGATTATGAAAGTCTGTTTATGGACCATTAATTTTCCTTTAAGTAAAGACACCCAATTTATATACACTGTACAGAAGCAGGAGATTCCTGTGGTGTTTGTACTGAGCAGATTCTCATTTTGTGGGTGTTTCCGTGGACACAATGCAGAAAACAAAGCTGTGCTGATCTATTAAATATTTTCTGGGTATGCAGATCTCTTGCCACTCCCTTCCTCTCCTTCCTCTGCCCAGGCAAAGGTCAGCAGGAAAGCAGGCATGTAGTGGAAGGAGGAACTGTGGCTGGATTCCCAAACAAAGGCAGAAACACTACAGTTGGCCTCGAAAGCCCAAAATAAAGTCAAGTCCCCCTCAGATATGCTTCCTCAGCCCCCTCAGTGCTAAGAGCATGAGGAGTGTCGTCCAGCCATGGTTTGCAAGGCAGAAAGGGCACATACTTCACTAAGAAGAAGTTTATTCACTTCCAAGAAAACAACTACTAAAAGTAAAACACCATTTTCCCACCGAGAGCAGGAGAATGCGTCATTCCCACACCCAGGTTGCCCAGGTACTTACTCATACACATACACGCTCATGTCTGTCTTGTGATATTATTAGATAATAGAAGCATGAAAAATACAGACAGACAGACCAATCCCAGTTTAGCAAAGCAGCAAGTGTTTAACTCAGGTGATTAAGCCATCAAAATAAAACAGGTGATATGAACAGCCTCCTGCAAGGCACAAGGAAAAGGTTTTGGTGAAAACTATTAATTTCAATCAAGACCCATGTAATTCTTGGGATTAAAAAAATATCAGACAGTGATCCTACAGCTGAGACATGGGAAATTAAAAAAAAGAAAGATAACCTGTAAGTAATCTTCCCTTTTGCCATGTGGCAGTTCAGGAGGGAGCACAGCATGCTGCTTTCCCACACGAGCAAGCAGTGCCTCACACATTTGCTGAACTGGAAGGTCACACAGCACTGCCAGAGAGGCAGCAATCTGTGCTGAGGTGTGCAAGCTTTCAGGGATGGACGTTTTCCATACAGCCCATCGGTGACTTTGGGGAGCTGAGGCTGATGTATTCTCATTTTGATAGGATACATGACAACATTCCTTTTCTAGCCGATAAACTGCGCATACCAACACACTTGGAAGCTCTCCTGAGCTGTCAGTTTGAAGAAAAATGGAAAGTTCATCAATGGTTCAAAAATGATTTTTGTGGGCCATTGTTATTTATGTTGGCCTGTTCACTCCAGGAGTTATTTTGGAATGTGCTTGCGTTGGGGTTTGCGGTTTTTCAGAAGAAAAACGCTGGTTTATATTTATGTTTAAAATATAATTCTGAGGAAGAAAGAGTAGAATCCTTTGTTTCGTACATTTATCCAAGATGCACTTTACTGTTAAATTTTTAGTTCCTTATCCTGCTCTCCTATATCTTTTTGTTGAAGCCCTTGACCTAAAGCATATGGTATGGGCCACTGAGGGATTCTATTTGTCCTTTTCTTACCTCACCTTCTGCTTTGCTTGTGCCCCCCACCACATAAATAAAAATAGAAGTTATTTTGTCTTGAGTAAAGGTCCTAGCCTCACGGAAATATGGTAAAGCCCCAGCCAAACACCAAATTGGTTTGGATCAAAAGACTGGAAAACAATGAAATCAAGAATCCAAATAACTTTCTTAGGTAAAGTAAGTTGTTTTAAATACCACAAAAATGACTGTAACATTTAAAATTATAATGCCATTTACCCAAGAAGTTATACACCCCACTTCTCCAGCAGTAAGGGACCTATTTAACCCATAGGCTGCAGTGTTAATTGTAGTCCTCTTAATAAGTAGTAAGGGAGTCAGCAGGCTGTGATTCAATAGAAATGTGTGATATTGTGTATCAATGATAAATAACACTTCTTAGCCACTCTACAGCTTCTGATTCCCCGTGAAATAATTTTATCCATAAATAAATTCCATTTTCCAACAGAAAAAAGACTTTAAATTTAATACTCAAGAGTTAATATATCTAACTACTATAAGTAAAAGTATAAAAACAGATTTTAGGTTACTAGAAGAATGAAAATAGTCTTAAGAGTCACTGTTAAGTAATTATAGGAGATTTATGATGAAATCACATCTCTACCAAATGCTTCACAGTTCTGCTTAAAAGATTAAAACTGAGAAAATGCGAGGGTTAAATTTGCTATACTACAGCTTCTGTAGCGTTTCTGGTGCTGCAAAGAAACAAAATCCCAGACAAAGAAGAAGGACCACAACACCTCTGTTTTGTCCACTTGACAGACCCAGTGTAGAAGGCCTGCAGTGATGATGCTTATGGTAGGTCCAGTGTGTGGGGAGATTCCTCTGCTTCAATGTCTTCTGGAGAAAACACAGTGAAGCAAAATTTAACAGAGCCCTGAATAAGGTTGTACTTATCTATACTATGGGTAAAAAAAGGTAGACTAAGAAGCAGATGAGAATATTCTTTCTTTCTTTCTAAATCCTCCTCCAGTTTTAGACAGAAAATGGTTTGGCCAGAGCAGAGCATCAGGGTCAGTGTACGCTTTTATTTTGGCACAAAACATCATGGCCCATTTAAGCTTAGGGGAAAGATACTGCATTCAGATAGATTTTTAGCACAGACCACAGAGAGGCTATTCTGTACTTTAAATTAAAAAGGACATGCATTCCAAATCGTGCTCTGAACAAGATCTGGCTTTGGTGGGGAGGAGAGGTTTGTTGCTCCCACAACGAGGACTTATGAAACATTTTAATAAACAATAAGGCTTTGTCTGACAAGAGACCCTTGACATCCAGTGCACAGAACTCAGATATATGCACAATACGTTCAAACTGAACCACTGTTGTATTCAGGGAAACCATGGCAGACTAGTGGATGAAATCCTTACTTGCACAATTGTGCACTTATTGAAGTGGCCTTTCCCAAAGTATTTTCACAGGGGGTTTAACTCCATGCCAGTCATGTTTTCGCCTGTCTTCTATCCTGACGTGAGCATTTTTCACTCTCTGAGTAACAAGGGATCTTGTGTGGGAAAATGTTTTCCCTTTATACCTTACAAAGAAAAGTCCTTTCACTCTGAAAAATTATGTTGTTAATTGTGTTAATCCCATGTTCTATGTGTGAATACTCTCAAAATTTTATGGACCATAGCTTTTCTGTGTTCAGGTTACTGAAAAGCTGCCTAGGAAAACATTTAGAGTATAAAACCTGTGACTTTCGTTTCTAGTTCTTTTAATACAAGAGAAATAAATTTAGGCAACCATAGTTTTACCAGACCTCTGCACAATTCTAGGCTTTGAACCATACATGAGACACATCAGGCTCAGAAAGGCTGGAATGCAGCATCAGAGTTTTGGGTACAACAGCATGGGCCTTTGCTTAATGGTTCACATATGTGAATGTATTACACACTGCTCTCTATCTTAGCACTCCAAGAAAAGAAATTTAGAAGTTCTGCTTTGAACACTTACATGGAGATTGAAGGACGTGGAGACTTCTAAGAGTTTGATTCCAGATTTCATGACTCACTAATGGCAACATTTTCAACTTGTTTTCCAAACTATCTTGTTGTTTACTTCCAGTGAAGTTGCAGGCAAAATTTCCATTGACTTCAGAGGAAGTCGGATGGCGCCAGTGAGGTTCTCATAGTTTTGGAAAGCTATCCAAATTTGTCACTAACTTCAAGAATTTGGTCTGAAAAGTCCTTTTATATGTGGGCTAATTACTGTGGGAATAAATACAGCCACTGTATGTACCAAGATATTTTAGCTTCTCTTCATACTGTAATTATATCTATTATCTTACATCACTAATTAAGTTCAAATGTTCTTTTCTTAACCCCATCATTAATAGACCATAAAAAACCTCTCCAGAACAAAACTAAATTAAAAATCCACTGTACAGAGCACTTATAAGAATGTAATCTCACTGGGGTTTTTTAACTGCTGGCTTTCAGATACAGCCTCAGGGACTCCATTTGGGTGGTCAAGTAATTCTGTCTGATGAGTAATAAACAAATAATTCTACACCCAATTCTGTTGTATTCCCACTGAGTGGTAGCTCCTTATGCAAGTAGTTCCACTTCAGTATTTAGGCATGTAGTTAATCCCAGCTATTTATATGGTTAAACACCACTCCCTGAAACAAGGGATACAGTATTATGTGTAAAAAAGAAGAAAATTGCCCAATGAAGTGCAAAAAATCATATGTTGAAAATATAGACATTATATTCAGGACTCAGACATCAAAATAATTATAATTTTCAGTAAAAAATAAAGCTTCTCAACGCCATATCTTAATGCATATTTTTTTCCCCAAATTTGAGATGAGCATTCATGAGATTCACATGCCTGGTTTTGAGTAACGGTGATTTTTTCAATAAGTGGAATGTGTCTGCTGTCTTGATCTTTCACAGTCAGTACTAATGTTAACAAGAGCTATTTTGGTGCTAAGAATATTTCACTGAATATGAAGCGTTGTTTTATATTATCTTTGAATAGCAGATGTCAGGTTTTGCAATTTCAAGGGAAAAAGATGGTTTATTTGGAAAAAAAAGGAAAAATAAGACATCTCTGTACCTTCTGGGCACCCACACCAAAACTCTTGCATGGAAAATCTAGAATGATCTTCTTCATTTGCAGTTTAAGTAAAAACAGGCTGTGGCAGCTGATCTTCTAAACCTCTAAACCTCATCAATTACTTTCCTCTGCCATTGGAGCAAAAGTATGCCATTCTTTGGAGAACAATATTTAGGACATGAAATATGTATGCATACATTTTGGTATGTGCATACTCTGGCAAAGATACTTTTAGAAAAATGTCACTACAGCTCAAGTTCCATAAAAAACTGAGCAGTCCTGTCTAAGAGTTTTATCTTTTAGTCTTTAGGGGTGAGATTCTGACCCCTTCACTCAAGCTAATAATCAGAATTCTCAGTCAGGTTTAGTCAGTATCGGTGAAAGCTGCAGCAGCCAACAGAGGCCCGTGGGTCGAAGCACAATGGAAAATGGACTGCTGTTGTGTTTTTTTACCCTTGTAACCTGGCTGTGTTATAACTGCAGGTGGAAAACACAGTCTGCCTCACTGTACATTAATATTTAAGCATCATAAAAGGTGCTACACCTGAGGATTGTTTCCAAATTCTTCCCTATTTCATAGCACAGGCAGGCATATGTTGACACACAGCTGCATGCCTGTGTGCAGTGATACACAGCACAGACTCAAAGGCTCCTTCTGCAAATCTCCTTCCATTTGGAACACCTTTATTATTTTTTTTCAGATTTCAGTTCAGTGAAATCAAAGACAGTTTGCTTAAGGAAAAAAGATCCTTACTGACACTTCTGGCAAATTAGAGAACAGCATCTTAATCTCAGATTTCACAAACAGCACAAAGAATCTTGATTCAGGCAACTGCCTGTCTTGATGAACTTCAGAGACTACATTCTCCTCAACTTATTCTCAAGCCCTTTAAAAATTAAATTCAGAAAGGCTCATGCAGCTGTGCCTGGCACAATTTTGGCTCTGCACTGTAAGGCTGAGTGCTACCATCTTGTCTTGGTTGCTTCAAATCAAAAAATTCCCAGAATAAATCTCAAAAAACTGCCAGCAAGTACAATTTAAAAACAAAATATATAAAAGCAATGATATAAAAGGAAACGAAGTGTGTTTGACTGTGTCTTTAGGTAACTTTCCATCAGTAAATTTTTTAATGCTCTTCTATGCTTTAGGATGGCAGCAACTAATGAAAATATATTATTCATAATCTTAATAATTCAAAACTATAATAATAAAACGATCAAACCTGAAGATTAGACATGACAATTTTATGTCAAATAGGTGAAGGATAATTCCCAGGATGTATATGCATTTGAGGACAACTGTAGTACCTGACACTTCTGCATTAGCTCTAGAGATGGCTTACTTGCCACAGAAAATACACATTAAAGAAATGATAAAGAACCTGTTCAGTATTACAGTAAAAAGAAAAGATAAGTAAACCAGTGATTCTCCATTGCTTCTGGAGAGGCACTATCTTTCCATAGCACAATTCTACAGAAAAACACCTTCTTTGTCATCTGACAAACTACCTCAATGGAACATGGGAGAGCACAGATACCAACCTCGGGCACCTGCAAGATAAATTCCCTGGTTTGGGATCTAGCCAACAGCACCTTAAACTCTTGTCCTGAGCCTTTGGCAGTTTAGCTTATCCAGTGTGATTTTTATTGTATATTTAGTTGAAGCAGAGACTGTGAGTTATCTTGGGGAGATTTTTGCTCTGAAGTGTGAACTGGGGATGGGTGTGGGGAAAACCTTTTCTTCTCTAGTGCTCCGTTTTCTTGCTGAATTTAGTGGGACCAGCAGAAGTTCAGAAAGAGCAAAAACAAGCCTCTGTTATTTATTCCACTTAGAGTGTTGCAACTCTGAATCTTGTTGTCAAAATGCATTAATTCTAATTAACATAATAAATTGTATGTTTTGTGGTTTTGCTCAAAAGAGCCTTAAAAGTCTATTTTGCCTATGGATTTCTCAGATGCTATTACAGTTTATTTTCTGCAAAGTAGTCTATGAATAGAACAAGGATTGTTTACATTAAACAGTAGTATATAATACAAAGGACTAAAATGCTCACATTCTCTCTCACCTCCACTAAGGGTTTCTTCTTTGTTTTTTCCCTCACCCGAGAAAGCAGTAGTCTGGAGCCACACCCACAGCCTAAGTGTAGCTGTTGTTTCTTATAGAATGGAGAACTGAAAGACTTTTTACCCAGATATAAACATAAATCTCAGTAGAAGAGATCCATTCCAGCTCACTGTGCCACAAGGCTGGTTTTTGCATTTCATTCATTTCTTTGAAATCATCTAAGCAGATGAGGGAAGTGATTTGGGCATAGCTGTGGCCTGTGATGAATCCCATTCTTTTTAGAGCTCTGAAGGTTTCCTCACAGAGCGTGAGAACCAGGCACACCACTCTTCCATTCATTTCAGATTGTGCTATTTCCTTTAGAGATGCTACTAACATCTTGACTATTTCTTCCTAAAGAAAAAGGTGCGAGGCATGAAATTACCCGAATTTTGATGTCCAGACATATTATACAGTGCTGCTGTCATCCCCAATGGGAGTGGAGCTATTTTAACTACTATGTTCTATAAAAGACAGGCAACTCTGCTTTAATGTCAAGATACAAGAACACAAAGGCATGGCTGTACTAAAGAAAAAATGACATACGGTCAAACCAAATCAGCACAGTTAAAAAACATGTACCATGCAGCATTTCCATCTTCTGGAAATTCACTTGAAAATTCCTGTGGAAAATAAAACGTCTCATGGTATGGGTACTAATGGAACAGAATGAATGAGACTGGAGACATGCACAGACCCTTGAACAAGTAGGGTGAAAGCCATAATTAGGCACTTAGCAAGCCAGGTGGTATGTCATATTGTCCTTTTATAATAAACAGCAAAAGAACAAGATGCAGCACATTACTAAGGACAGTCCTGCTATATTGCCTGTCCTGGGAAATGGAAGTGTACAATGTTAAAACATCCATTTAACTATAAACACAGTTTCTTAACACAAGGTGTTATCCTTACATGTCCAGAAACAAAGATGAAGAAAACATTTGTTCAGCCACTCAGATTACCTGAATACTTGATAAGGAAGAAAGGTCTACCATCCTTCACATAAATAAATAAGCATAATGATCCACCACCTAAAATTCTGTCAAAATTTATAATATTTTATCCAAAAATGTTTCAAAACAGGTGGTGTTACATCTAAAAATACAAAATGTATGTGATTTTATTTCAATAAAGCATAGAAACATAATTAAAGACATTAAGATGAAATGTAGAAAATAATTTTTGGAATCTGGTTCACTTAGGGAAACATCAAAGAGCTTATTACTGTATCTTGAGTTAAGTAAGCATGTTGTCACTCTAACAGACTGGTTTTAATTTATTCAAACCACTCTGTTGGGATGATTTATATCCCAGTATTTCTGGCAAAGACATTTAGGAGAGTTAATTATCTTTTCTGAAAGGCAAAACAGGTTTTTGTTGACTCAACCAGGGTGCAGAATATCAATATATACATTCAATAACTTTGAACAAGTTGTTTAAATTGAGTATTCTAATTAAGCACCTCCAATCCAAATCAAAATCTAGCACTTTCAGTTTAAAAAAGGCCTTTTAACTTTCTTTTTTTATGATCTTCTTAGTTCTGGGGGCGATTTATGGGATGAAATTTATGGTGTGAAATGAAAGCCTCAGCCACCCCAGAGGACCTCTGCAGTATTCAGAACCCCTTCAGCCACACCAATACAGCCCTTTATGAGACGGGGGATTTTGCTTTGGTTTTCTGGGGGGGCGTTATTTTGTTTTGTTCGTTTCAGTAATTCAGCTCACTGAGCAGCCCCAAATGCTGCTATTCTTGTGCAATGAGGATGAGGTTTCTCAACAGCTTAAACCAACTTTGCCGCCAACAACCCTGTCTTCCCTTTGCAATCTCCACCCCTCTGCTGCTGGCACTGACAGTTCCCAGTGGCTCAGAGACGGTTCAAAGGGCTTAAGAGAAAGCTACTGGCAATTTCTGTACCCTGGCACTCTCATGCCAGGAGCAGTACAAGAGATGAGAGGAGAGACACAGAGCAAAGTACGAAGAAGGGACCATGGCTACGCTGACTCAGCTTTGTTTAATTTGTCACAGAAGTGCAGCCTGAGGGCATGGAGGACACCAGGCACCAGGGCAGAGGGGGTGACTGGAAACTTCTAAAACCAACCTTTCCAGCAATGCCAGTGTCTTGAGTAATTTCAGCCACAGGGATTGGCACTGATGGATCCTGTGCTCACAGCATGTCCTGGCACAGCTGGGCCCCCTTCAGTCCCCGTGCTGCTGACTACTCTAGGAGAGGGAGGGGTGGGAAGCAGAGAATCAGCAGATTTAACACAGCCAGGAGACTTTTCCCTGAAGTGAACATCTACAGGCCACGTTCAGACAGCTTTTAAATTCTTACCCTCTTTCAAGTAAAATAGTTATTAAATACACTGCCTGTTATATCACTTTGCAAGTTGGATTGCTGCTTGTCTTTTTACTCTTCCACTCTTTGCATCTTCAGTATTAAAAAGCACTAATAGCTGATAAGTTTTAACAAGCAATAATAGGTAACCCTATTGCTTGGATTCTTTGGGTGATTTCTCACTGGGATTATTTTTGTGTGTTTTGTGAGCAGAACTGCAGACCAGAGTGAATACTTGTAACCCACATTCCCCAGTAAAGGGTATTCATGTTGGAGGAGAGAAAAGACAATCAAGTCTGCAAGGGTAATGTCATGTCTGGTCAGTGGAGGAGACTCATGTACTCCCCTTACGGTCACAGCCCTGTTAGAAGTGATGCACAATGAGGTTTCTCAATCCTCTTTTAAGCACTGCATGTAAAGAAAGAGATTGCCCCATACACTGAATTTATGCCTTTGAGGGGTAGTGATTTGAGCATTTTAAGACTGGAAGGGATTCTCAAAAACTTCCCAGCCATCTCATCAGCGAGAAAATCAACAGTATCACTGAGGGATTCAATTGCATTCCATATAAATTAAGCTAAAAATATAAGGAAGAGAAAGAAAAAAAAAAAGAAAAAAAAAGAAAAAAAAGAAAAAATGTGACACTTTTAAGTTGTTTGTTTTGGCAAGCATCCTGCTCTATGCAATTCCATAGAAGCTGCCAGAGAGTTTATGGAAGGTTCAACATTTTTATTTCAGTCCTTTTGGCTCATTTCAGAGGACAGTGACCTGTGGGAAACATTATGCATGCTTACTCAGAAAAATATCTGAAATACCACTGTAGACTTCAGCTGTTCAAATGAGAAGGAGGAATGATTTAACTGCTGGCCATAACCAAACTTGGATGACAATAGTTAATGTGGGATTCCCATCTCAGTAGACATTTACTTCACCATCTGCGACATTCAACAATAGAAGGAAATAGTGGAAACCAATAGCAGGATTTCCTTTGAAAATTCACTTTTATTCCTTCTTCCCTTAAACTCCTTTATTCTTTCCTAGTAAAAACTGTATACATAGTAGCAGCTGGAAGGAATGCAAGGTCAGGCCTGAAAATCCATCAGCAGAGAGGTGTGGCAGCTGGTCAGTCTGCTGTCTTTCAGGAAGGAAGCCCTAGCCTTCCCTTTGAGTCACGAGAAGCAGCCAAGGAGGGAAACATCCATGCTTAGATGGTGGATGTGGCACGGTCAAGCTCTAGAGGAAAGCTGTGCATAGAAAACACTGTCAAGCAAAGCTGCTCAGTCATCAGTTTACAGCAAACACCAGTGTATACACATGTTCACAACAAGAAACTGAGATCCTGTCTGTGTCTGCCTTGGCAAGCGGTGGAATGTAATAGGAGCCAAGAGAGGCGAAGTTGCTCCTGAGGAGCCAGCTTCTCCACCTTGCTCAGTAGAGAGGATTTTACGGCATATTAGTTGTAGTCTGGCCCACCTGGTCAGAAGGGGTGTAAGCACATGAGGAGCCAGCTGGATCCCTTCTCACTGAAAGCTCTCCAGTTTGGTCCACAGTGTAATGTTGTCTTGGAGTGAATAAACTGCAAAAAGTGGGCATAATAAGAGACTTGTTTCAGAAGCAGTCCTAAGGCAGCTGGTTTTCCTCTGCTTCACTAGTGAATGACTTGTGAGATCAACATCCTGATAACAATCAGAAAGGAGATGGAAAGGAGTTACCGGCAATGATCCTTGGAAGGACAGATCCTATCACTCCCCCTGGGGTCACATCAGAGGGATGACTTCTGGTCAGGAGTTCTGAGATCACAGCAGATCGACTGCTGAGAATACTCAAGCAGCTACAGCATAACACAAGCTCTCCATTACAACCAAAACCACCTGTGTGAGAGTCTATACAGTTTAACCACATGATAAATCTCCCTTGAAAGTCTCTCCTATCCATCACCTTTACAAGCTTTTTGAAGTTTCTTAAGAATGAAGGCTAAAAACATTTCAGCCAGACAAGAATATCATGTTCAGAGCTGGTGAGCACTCCTTCTGTTCCTTTTCTTTTTCAGAGCTATGTAGTAGCACAAGCACAAAGAGCAACTCTTGGTTGCACAAGATAGCTGAAGGCTACTGAATCAGATCTTGGTTGGCTGCCTGGCTTCCTCTGGGTTAGCAGCAGGCTCCCAAGGAAATGCTTTGAAGAGTTCAGAAAGACCACTGTGAAGAAAATGATTATATGCAATAATGTCTTCTAAGTACTGTTACACATTAATAAGCACAAACCTTTGGAAATGCAAGTGATTTATCTTCAGAAAACTACAGGAGAAGCAGTGCTTTTTGGAAGAAACATGGAAAAACAACTTGGCAACACTCATATTGTGCCCATTCTGCTGACATATGCCATACATGAAACAAAAAGGAAGAGAGGCTGACCTTCTTATACTCTGACCTGGCTGTGTGACTACGTGCTGTACAAAACACAGTCAAAGACACAGAAATGTTACAAAACCCAATGTTAGTGTTCATTCTTGTATATATATAGGAAGAAGAAATCAAGAATTATGGCTGAAATTCCAGCATCAACTCATTCAGTCATACTCAAAGCCTTCTGTGAAAAGACAGGGATGTTTATATATTTAAGAATATGTAGACCCAGTTAATGATAAGAAATCCATCTAAACCTGTATTTCCATATTGAGTAAACTCCTACAGTTACAGGTATTTTTAATTTAATTTTTGAGTAATTTTTCCTCCATTCAGACTAACATCAGGGGATTTTCTACTGTCATAATTTCTTCACTGAATGCATGAAAAGACAGGTTTAATTCTTCATGCATAACACTGGGAGTAAAAAAAAATAGAGAAAGAAATAAAACAAAGATCAACTGAATTATTATGAACTTATATGAAACCACACTGATTTTACTGGAGCTGGGATTATCCACTGATCCAATAGCAGAGCAGGGAACAAGACCAGGTCTTTCTTTAGTATTTTCTTTCTATCTTGTGCCAATATCTTGCTGTTTGACTCTGTTGCTAGTGTCTAATATGCTTTAACTAGCATGAGATTCACTATCATAAAATTCTTCATTTTAAGAGGACTTATTTATTATTATTGTAATTATTATTTTAGCAAAAATCCATTTTGCATTGTCTATGAAATTGTATCATGATTGCCCGGCCCTTCAGAGCTGAATGTTACTAAGGCAATCCATGAATGACCATTCTCATTCATTTTAAACAAGAAATCCTTCTCTGTAATGTCACAGCTCTTGCTTTTGATCATTTCCATAACTGATGACTTCTGAAAATTTCCAAAGTACGATTAAGAAACAAACACAGTGAACTTTTGGGTTCAATATCTACTGAAAGACATGCCCTAATGTCTTATCGACTTCAGTCTTTAGAACAGAACGTGATGTTCTTGGGTTGAGAGGAAAAGCACAGGGAAACAGCACACTGGGGCTGAAGCAGCAGTAGGAGCATTAAGCACACACTGCACTGTTGAGTCGTCCTCTGCATTCTAAATTTGAGTAATGAAAACTATTTTCTTCTATCAGTGATCAAAGCTTCCATTAAAACTAAGTGGCTTATGTACAACTGGACGAAGTCACAATTCGTGGCCTCAAAGGAAACCTCCAAAGGCGCGCGTGCATGCACACACACTGACGGGTATCAGCACCTTTCAAAATGTTCCTAGCTTGCTGATCTCGCAGTATATCTGTGGATATCTCAAATCTGATATGACTGTACTGAAATTGGACACTGCAGAAAAGGGCTTAGAATGAGCAAATGGAAACATGTGGCCTAACTCTCCTCTCACACTCATATCAGAGCAAATTAAGACTAACACTGGATTAGTTTTTTTGACAAACTGCAGAAGCCGTTTGAAAGCTTCTGGGAAACCCAAGACTTTTGCAAATTTGTGTTTAGCCTGACCAAATATTTCCAGTAGGAAAGTATTTTTGGCATTTTGATGAGAAATTAAAACTTTTGAAACTAAATTTTTTAACATAAGGAAGTGTTAAATAAATCAAAAGTAAACTGAAAATTCATGGATTATTTCTTTTTCCTTTCTGCAAATGGGAAAATGTTACATGAAGTTGTCAGTTCCATTTCTGTGGTGAAAAAAAAAGGTAAACAGTTTTATGTATTTAGTTTATAAATTATTGGTTTAATATAGCACAGAAGTGAATTCAACAAGTGACAATATGAAAAGTAATAATGCACTCTCCTTCCATGGGTCAATTTTGCTCAAACCCTAAAATCAATTAAAATTTTCAGACTGCTTCATTACAGATCGGTAATGATCTCCAGAAAATTTGATCAATTCCTTAAAGATTTCTCACATTCAAACAGAGGAAATTTCAAGGAGCTTTACAGGAAATTTATACTCCTCAGCCCTGATTAAAAACAACAGATTCCCACTTGCAGTGAGTACTCTTTTCACTGCTTGGAAAAAAGTAGAAATGTAAGGTATACTCAGTTCATTCCAATTTATCTTCACTTTAATTTTCCATGTCCGTCCTGGAAAGGTTCTAGAGGATCTTAACATAAACTGTAAATCTAAGTTATACTGACATAAAACTTCTTTCAATAATATGGTAATGATTGTTTTGTAGCAGATCGAGTTCAGAGAACTCAGCCAGACCCTACTGACTCCAGCTTTGACACTACCTAATGTTTCACATCTGGCCAAAAGCGAGTTAAAATGGCAATCCTTGAGCTAACTCCTTGTGAGCTGGAATGACAATGCCTCTTCTCTACTCAAGAACAGAAGCAGATGCCTCTACTGACAACTGTGTTAGCTATCAGGGCAGGTTTTGTGATGGGTCCCTCTCTGCAACTGCTTTACTACTTCAAACTCAGGTTTTTTATTCAGTGTTGACAACTTTCAGAGCTTTTCAGTCTAAGCCTGATTTGAATTGCTGACAAAAATTAAACTGTTGGGTATTTAATTTTTTTCCATACAGGATTTTAAAAAACTTCACAAGACCCGTATGCATTTATGCCCAGTTTGCCTTGCGTAATCTTCAACATTATTATGAATATTTATCAGTATCACTTGACAGTCTAGACAGCATGGTGTGGCCAGAGATCTGATCTAGTCTTCTCTACAGTCAAGAGAAATCTTTCCACTCCTTGAACGTTTACTTCTTGATTTCTTTTTATCTGTGTTGAGTATTTGGAACTTCATTTTCTGTGCTCAGTCTTCATTTTGGACTGAATTTTAAAGGGTTAAATAGCCCCATGAACTGTAACATGGACTTCTGTCTGGGATGTTTTAAAAGCTGCTAAAATAACTCCTTCATTTTCTTAGTTACCTGTAAATCTATCTAGGTGTTGAGGGGAAAGGGTCAAAAGCAGAAGATTTGGCGAGGGGGTAAAGTAGAGTTGTCTTCACTCAAGATGACCTTGCAGCTGGGGGTGTGAGGGGGTTGCTAAGAATATCCAGTGTGGAAAATTTCATGTATTATGCTTGCTTTGGGTTGTTTTCTGTCTGTCTTGAGAAGAGGAGATTTCGTAGAGGATAACAGAAAGCTTAAGAGACTCAAAGACTTAAGAGGCATTCTTCATGGACAGGCTTGGAAGAGAGATGAGGAGCTGGGGTTTTCAGAAAGCACAGCACTGGGAAGTCGTGGGCATGCCCCAGGCCCTTGGAGATGCTGAGGGTGGGAACGTGCTCCCGGATTTCTGCCCCTGCTAACATGGATTGAGCTTAGCAGTGCATGTGTCCCCTCTTGTTTTTGGAATCCTCCAGCCAGAAAGGTGTTGGAATAAATCTACTCCTTGCGCTTCAGCTGTGGGTCATGGTGGCCTTGGTTACTTGCATCTGTCCAAGCACACACTAGGTTAGACTGATACAGAAATATTCAGATTAGACAAGTACATACCTAGGACAGAGGGAGGGAGAGAGTGAAACTACCAGTTCTGGATGGACAGAGTGCATTGATGGCATTATTGGATAACTGTTTATTTTGGGCACAGGAAAAACATTTCAAAACCCTCTCTGTCTTTGATGGAAAAGCTGAAGAATGCACACAGCTTCAACACTTGACTCTTACCAGGCAAAATGCCTTTTGAGTGTTGTTGTCATATAGATAAGCTGCTGGCAAAAAGCAGGAGTGAAGTCATAAGGATGAGTTATGTCGTGCCAGCTCTCCCAAGGAGAGAAAGCATATTGCCAGGCCACCACCATTAACAAGTTCTCAGACCTTTCCCGCGTGCTGTAAAGGACAAAGTCATTGTATTGGGGCTGCAGTGCATTTCCTTCCCAAACCTGAGGCAGGAAACGTGAGTGCAAAGAAACAAAAGAGAGACAAGTCCAGAGATAGTTCCATTATAACCACATGTGACACTGAAAATACTTCCTTTCCTTTCCTGCATAAAAAAACCATCAAAATTAAACTGAGCTATGAACCTGGACAAGAAGTGGTCTTCAGTCCTCCCTGAAGCTGCTCTGGTTTACTCCGCGTTCAAATTTTGTCACATGACTGGCATTACTTATTCTTTCCTTTCCTGCCCAGCAAAATGTTTGAAGTGCCTGACTAGTCAGCCAGGAAAAAGACACAGAGAGACTCATAAGTTACCAGAAAACCCTCCCGATTTACTCCCTCTCAGTTTAAAGGGGATTCAATGGATTTATTGCTTAAAAATATAATCTTTTTTTAAAATTGCTTTTCTTTTCCTCCTTTTCCCTGAGCAAAATATTACTGTTCATTTTTTCCTGGAAAGATATCCACTCTAGTCTAGTAACTGAAGATTAATAAGTCACTGTTATTGCTAAATCAAAGGCACTGGAGGAATGCTTGCACTCCAAGCCTTCATTGACTCCAGGAGACTTTGTACTGGGACCTCTAGGGGAAATATAATATGAAACTAAACAGGTTTTCCAGTAATGACATTTATTCATTCTTCCTAGTGCCATAAGATACACCCAAAGTTATTCTGTATTAACTAAGAACATTTGTAGGTTTCCAAATATATTTTACGCTGTTAATGCATAGATAAACAGCTTGAGGATACAGTTTAATAGTTTTCCCCTCAGTGTTAATCATCAAAGCACACACACACACACACAAATATTATTCACACTTCCACTGAAATAGTTAAATACTGAAATTAAAAAAGGATCTTCCGATAACAGGATTGGGAATATTACCTCCGGGCTAATGCGTACAGCAAAGGAAATTAAAAGAGGCTGCAAAGCAAAAGTAAAAGTAGAGCTGGCCCTTACTGAAGTCAGTGACAAAATTCCTTTAAACTGCAGTAAGACAAGAACAAACCCCAGCAGCCTGGATTGACTACAAAGCCAAGGGAGATTTTAAAACATGAGCAATAGGCAGAGGGAACAGTACAACGATTATTAATACTAAGAAATTAGAAATCATGGCTTTTAATATTTAAAACACTTCTCCAAATACACATTTTAGTTTAGGATTTATTGTCTTTAGGATTAGTACAATGTTATCAATACAAAAGCAAGGATCTATCTTCTTAGACTAATTGTGTTGGTTTTCCCTTCACAGTATACATGCAGTGTAAATGCATTCATATTTCTGTATATCTTTACCATGTGTGCCTGCAGAGAGGGAAGGACCACAGTTACATGGGCAGGAAACAGAAAATGTTCCATTTTCCAAGCTTATCCTTGCCTTCAAATCATTACAATGCCAGATTTTATCAGGAACGCTGCTTTAAAAAAATTAAAGAGAATTTCAGTTCCAGATGGATTCTACAGTGATGTTACAACGATAATATAAGAAACAGAAAGTGGAAACAGATGTGTCATTTTTAAGGAGATGGATTACATTAGCGTAAAACTCTCCAAATGTTTTGTGAGTTGTGACATCTGCAGCAATATTTTCAAACCTGGGTAGTTCTCTCCCCTTCCTGCTGTGGGTTCCTGGTTTGGATGGTCTTTTCCTCCTTTGCAATTTCATAGATTATAAGGGACCATCCATCCTGACCCTCTCACAGGCTGCAGGAGTTCCCACAATTAAGTCCTAGAAAAAAC
Source organism: Platysteira castanea (assembly GCA_013397175.1). Taxonomy (NCBI): domain Eukaryota; kingdom Metazoa; phylum Chordata; class Aves; order Passeriformes; genus Platysteira; species Platysteira castanea. The sequence continues at coordinate 1,262,408 of VYXC01010949.1, forward strand.
TTGCCTTGAATTGCAGCAATAGACTAACTATCACAATACTTGCTAGCCATACTAATGAATTTTTTGTAGATAGGCAGAAAAGCAGAAACCAAATGTCTCAGGGGAGCCATCCTCTGGTCCTTCTCACAGGATTCGCACCACTTTCCCTCAGCAATTATCTCCTCTGTTGCATTGCCGCAGTGTTTTATACTTTGATGAATAACCCTCCCATACAAAAATAAATTATTCTCTCTTTCTGCATTAATACATCAGACAGGAACCACCTGTCCTCTGACAGCTGCCAGAAATGATTAAAATGTGAGCTATCACCATGACGTGTTAGTCTATGCTATATGACCAACTGGCCTTTTCATGTCTTAACCAGAATGCCAAATGAAAAAACACTTCAATGCCATTGTCTTTATCAACCAAACTTATCTCAGTTTATTAAAAACAATATATTAAAAGCTGTTTGCTGCAAATCTGTGTCAATTGATGCTGACACTAGGACCTCCCCTTCATTTTTCATGTAGAAGTTCTTCAGCAGCTTGCCACAAATCCTCCAGCTACTGCAGTCACCGTCTTGTTCCTTTAAAGCATTAGTACAGTATTAAATTTCCCAGGTCTAGGTTAGAATAAATGTTTACAGGGAGGCTTATCAAAATAACTTTTTTTAAAATATCTAACTTGAACGGTGTGTGTTTGATGTCCTTCTTAAATACTGGATGACATGATTACTTACAGAACAGTTCTGCCTCTCTGGGTCATTTAGACAAAAATAGCACTTTATTTTAGCAATGGAACAATATAACTGCAACTTTTCTTAATATATTTTAAAACTTCCCTCTTACACTCTAGGTGTTCTGTCTCCGTGGGTTTTTTTTCCTCTTAACAACTGTTGAATAATTCCTACCTTCCTTAAGGTCCTTTCCAACCCAAACCATTCTATGACTCTATGATTCTGACTTGTTCCACTATCAAATTTGCCTTTCTTCCATTTTTATATAAATTTTCATTTTTCCTGGGGTTTTTTTGTTCAGTTGTTTCATATCTGTTTCCACTTTCCCTTTGAGCCAGGGTTTCATTTTGTTTTGTTTTGTTTGGGTGGTATTTTTTTTAAAACCAATATGGCCTTCTCTCTCATTTGTGGTTTTTGAAGCATTTGGTAAAATATTCCTAAACAGCTCCCAATTATCATTCACATTTTTCTGTTTAAAAGCTTTTTCCCAAAAGATTTAGCTCTTAATTGTTTTCAGCTTTATGAAATGCTCTTTCAAAGCACTAAGAGCGGGGGAATATGAAGGTTTTTTTTACATTTTTTGCTAGTTTAAACACTCTTTTGCTTGCATATGTCTAATAAAATTTGGCTGAAGATGTATGGCTAAATATTATCAATAGAATTAACACTGGGTTTGAAATTCGTCTTTACCTAACAAGGTAGGTTCAGTAGGGGGCTCGGTGCTCTAGAAACATTTTCAGATTTAAGAAACGGGTAAAAAGAAATTTCTATAATTTTTATAAAGTTGAAAATAGTTATTTAAAGAACCAGTTGTCATGGTCTGTTCTGTTACTTGGTGCAGCAATATTCTCAGAAGAGCAAAGTTAAAAGCAGTGTTTGATTCATCCTTTGGTACCAGGTAAGTAGATAAATATTCTTCCTGCAAGATTGGTCAGATCTTCTTAAGAGACACACTCACCACTGCACTTCAGATTTTCATCATTCCTCTGAAACTTTCCTCAGGTGCCTTGACTTTTGCTGGATGGTTGGTGAAGAGGGATACAAGCTTTTCAGCAGAACAAGCAACCTCTTTATGGAACTGGGGGGAATGGGGTTTCAGAGAGAAACAATACAGCACTTTCTACATTAAAAAGCAATAAAGTTTATATATTTGAAAGAAAAATACAATGGAAGTTGAATTTTTGAATGCACTAAGAGCTGGACTACATCTATTAGCAGGTGAATAATCACATTGTCATCCAGCTGAGTTGGCAGATGCTTTTGTTTGCTCAGAAGAATTACAACTGGGTGACAATATTTTTTTAGAATCCATCCGATCCCAAATTTTTAAATTAATTCAATAGTGACAAGGGTAAAAATAGGAAACATGGACAGAGAATACGATCCTTCTTCGTCCTTGTATCCAAAGTTAAATACATTTGAAACTGATATTCATTGCTGACCCACTGAAATAATCACAGAAGTTTTTCCGTGGTGTCACAAAATTCAATTATGGGCTTTGTTTAATGATTCAGAGCACAATTTAAATCATTTTTCCAATGAGCTCCTTAATCAAATAATCACTATTCTCTTCTTAACAGGATTAAAAGATATGTAGTAATTCACATGAATTACAAGAGCATTAGTGGCAGTAGTCATTTGAAGAGATCCAGTGTGGAATAAGCAGAAGTAATTTGGATGCCAAGATCAATTTCCTTATTATTGTAAGAGAGCTTATGCTTCCAAAACTAATTAATTGAAAGACTGTCAAGATTATACTGCCAAATATTTTTAATAAATGAGTTGGAAGAGATGAGGGGTGGTCACGTACAGGAGATATTCAAAGACAAGTAGTCTTCAGGTTTAGTGATATATCAAAACTGTTTCCAGACAACTTTTAGGTATGTGGTTTGGATTCTCCCTTTGACATAATCAGCTCCATCTCTCAGTGCTGACATGCTTTTTCTGTGTCTGGTCAGAAAGGAAGATCCAGAGGGGACGTGGGTAGTTAGGGGAGGGGGAGTGTTTTACTTACAATAAAAAAGGAGATGGAGATGTTTATTCTTCAGTGGCAAACACGTTGACACATCAACCACGGTGCTGAGTGTTCCCAGTTGATAACTATTTCAAGAATAAGAGCAGACTCTGTCTGGTCAGCCACCTCTATTTTGTGTATCAGAAGAAAGGAACAGATTTTTTCAAAGCAGACAGTCTTTGTTTCACTCATTATGTCCACAAAGTGATTGATTTAAGCAGGTAGTCAGAAAAGTTTGAAAACTGATTTGAATGAAACAAAAGAGAACAGAATGATTAGAAATAAAAATACTGTTTTGGCTTAAAGAAAAACAAAAGGTTTTCAAAGAAGGTGTCATAGACTGAAAAAAAAATTTGATTTGTAGAGTACACCCTCCAAAGTATCTGTAGTAAGAGTCTGAGAAACAGAAAACTACATTTAAAAATGATGAAGTTTTTCTCCTAATAGCCAAAAAAAATCAAATAATGTTTACAACTATAGAGACTTTGGTTCCATTTTTTAAGGAGTTTTAAATCAACGTAATCTAGTTCCTGAATAAATGTCTGAACACTCAGGTTATAGACTGGTTTTGAGGATACCCTTAAACTCCTATTGCTTTTCCTCACTTTATAATAAAACTCAAGACAATAATTGAAAATAATCACGGGTTTGAAATTTGCTTTTCAATCCACCAAGGCAATGGACCTAATTATGAGGCTGGAAAGTAATTTTTTTTCTGTCCTCCAAAAAAGTATTCAGGTAACTTTCATAAAGCAAAACCTCGCTGATAAAATGAGTCAGACTTTATCAGGATACTTAGACAAGATCACTAGAGCACTCTTTTGTGTATAGTGCTGTTAAAAGCCTTTAAAGTTGAAATCTAGGTCTCCCACTCTCTGAAAAAGCACTCTGATCTCTGGCTATTATTCAAAAGACTGCTCAACACACACACCCGAATGTGTAAAGACGAATCCTATGTGAACACTATGTATTAGGAGCCCCAGAAATCACAAAACTAGGAAAAAACTTTCAAAGAACTAAGGCAAGAGGAAGTCTAATTTCTTGACCCCCAAACCTCATTAAGCAGAAGGCAGGTCACTGACAGGAATTTACTCAAACCAGATGAGCTGCTGGCACACACTCCAGTCACCACCTCAAGAGACTGAGATCATCTTTTGTCAGTCCTTCCTGGGAGCTATTGCATCAGGTGTGCTCTCAGGAGCTGCATCGTATTTCTAGCTCTCCAGTCTCTACATATGTCCCAAAATTGCAGCTTTCCTACTACTGCAAATCTTGCTTGCCATGTATTTATCTACAGCTTTGAAGTTATCAAAGCAAATTACCAGTTTCTGAATGCACAGATATGTCCAGAAAGGCCCAGTAAAACCATTCCATACCCTGCCAGGGTTGTGCTGGATTTCCATGCCCCAGGTGCCCAGTGGAGTTCCCCCTTATGCTGAGTCTCTCCACAGCTGAGGCCAAGTACAATGGCTGGTGGTTTTTTCTTCCTCTGACATGTTGTTAACACCAGCTCAGGAATTGTGCTTAACACTGGCCATTTCCATTTTATAGTTATTACTGTCGGTCCCCAGCTCTCTGGTGAATTACCTTCCTTCCTTAGCAGCTGCATGATAGATGGAGGTGCTAAGAAACTCAGTTTTTCAAATGAGAGGAGTAAAATTATGATCTTAAAAGTATTTTGAGGTTCCAGTTGCTTCCTCAGTATGAAGGAGCAGAAGCATGGACAAGAAAAATGATAGGGGAGGGAAGGGAATGTAGAAGAATGTATTATCTTCCAATAATAGAGAGATACAAAGAACAAAAGAAAAAAACATATACGTACATACAGATATACATAAGCAAATAAAAATGGAAACCAATATGAAGACAAAACAAACTGAAATAGAAGGAGGATTCTAAGAAATGGTGGTGGAAAAGAGAAAAAAAGCAAGGAAGTATATAAAAACCCCTTCAATCAACTATATTTTTAACAGCCAGCCTGAAATTAAACATGAAAAAACCCCAACATTTTCAACTAAAAATTCTGTTTGGAGAATGCTTTTATTGGGAAAAAAATTACATTATGAAACTTTATTGCACTTAAAAAGCAATAAGTGTTTCCTTTTCTTTTACCTTTATCAATGGGTATTACAGTATTTCTGTTGATGCAAAAAAAAAAATTTGTAGCTCCACTGAAGTGAACAGATAAAATGTCTATAACCATTTCAGTACAGAAATGTCACCCATGATTTTACAAAAGATACAAGCAAAACATTTCCAACCTGATCAGGCCACTAAACTTGAAAAGTTACAACAAAAAGGGGAAAAAATGCAACTGATTGAAAGGGTTTAATTAGGAGATCCTGCTGGATTGTGTCAGCTTTCCTTCTATTCAGAATTTAATCTGGTGTAAATCTGAAGCTGACATGGATAGAGTAATAATGATTAGGGAAAAATATAAAGCAAAAAGCTTCTCATTTAATTCTCATTTATGTATTGTTATGTTACTCGGCTGGCTCTCAAACTGGGCAGAGGGAGAGATTTAAGAGAAGTAGCAACTCATCTGAATGCCAGCAGTTTTCCACAAGAAAGCGGAAAGCACATTTTCTTTACAAAAACTCAGCTGCTTCAACGTGGCAGAATATGTCTGCGAGAAAAAACATCCATGGTGATTATAGTTAAGAGACTGAAGTTTTGCAATTGAAAAAGGCTCCCTTCTAAATGAATAAGACCTACAGGAGATCTCTTTCCTCTGCTGGTAATGGGCACAGACAGCGATGCAATGTCACAGATGCCTCTCTCCCCGTGCCAGTGACAGCAGCGATGCTGCTGACAAAAATGAGATTTCCCTGGGTGCGCAGAGTGTCCAAAAACCAAATAGGAAGGGACAGTGTCAATGAGTTTTTTTTATTAATCATAGGAATACTGAGGAGATTGGTGGGTAAAGGAGGGTTATGAGGAGACAGACTGCACTGAAGGTGATGTCTTGAAATTCTGGAGTCAAAGGGAAAACTTCTCCTGGCATCTGCAGGGCCAGGAGCACATCCTCTGCATGTAAAACAGTGAATGCAAAACTTACTAAAGGGAATAAATAATTTCCGCCTCAGAAAGAATTCTGTTAGGGAATCACTTCCCCTGATAAATATACCATGATGATTTAAAAGCAAATCCTTACATTACCTACTAATGGTCATGTAAATTAAGCTTAAAATGACCATGAGAAAGAAGCCTCTGAAATTACTGAATCCTTAATATGGCAGCATGCTAAGTTGTGACAAGATTCACAAGACCTTTCCCAAGGCTGAATAATTTGGAATAAACTTCAGAGCACAACAGAGGTATGTCAGTTCTGGTATGTCAAGGGAGTTACTTTGAAAAGCTCTGTACACACCCAGACACCAATATGGTCTTCCTAAAATCCAGCACAATTGAATAATGTATCTGTAGCCAGCCTTGGTCATAATACATATATTAGTCATCCTATTTTACCTAGTAACAGGAGATATGTTACTACTGAAATAAAATATTAGGGACACAAATAACCCAGAAGAGAATTAGCCTGGATGAGAAGCTTACATCCCAGTTTCCAAAAGCTAAAATCTACGCCAGCCTCTTCCCTCTCTGCTCATTTTCCTCTGCTGAAAAGCGACAGTGATTGATATCTTCTCCCACCCAAAGTATGCTGTGGTTATTTCTCCTTATGGTTAGAATTAAGCTAACAGCCCAGCTCAAACACTCACCCATTTAGATGAAGTATTTATTAGCCATGAATCCTTCTGTTCTTACACCACCTCAAAGTTCTTGCGTACGTCACTGAGGAACACAAAGGGAAGGACTCTGGCATTCAGTTGGAGGCTCCAGCACCAAACCCTCTAACAAGGCGAGCAGGCATGGAACGGCTCCGAAGCACAGATGTTTAAACCATATGAAGCTGCAGAAGAAAATAAAGAGCAGCTGAATTACAAAGGAGGGGAGGATACAATGTTTGTGTATGGTTAAACTACTGTAAACTTTGAAATCTGTATTATGGAATCCATTAAGAAACCCATAACTTTGATTTAAAAGTAATAGTCGTAAGATTCTTACTTTGCCATTATTTATGGTATAATGAGAAGGTACGTTACTAGAATCCCACAAACTAAATAGATGGATTTCATTAAAACTGTCCTGATGAAGAGTAAAATCGAAGGAAAAAGGAAATAACAACTTTTATTTGATGCCAATTTATTTTCATAGGCTGCTTTGCACAGCAGAAACCTAGGAAGATGAAAAGACAGGGAAAACTTTTCCCTCTCTTCCATAACAGAGAGAAACTTTTTAATGGTATTTGAAGGGCGGAAATGACCTACTTCCAGTTGCTTCTATATTAAGAATCTGGCTATGTATCCAAAAGTTGCCTGAAGAATCAAGGCAATGTACAAATTCAAATCAGGATTTATTTGTCAACACATTGGTTAAATAGAAAATTTGTTGCTAAAGAATGTGTTGTAAAAATGAGTGCTTGAAAGTCTGCCCCAGTAGGGTCCTTCAGGGACGTAACTCCGATGTTCGCCTTGTCTCCCCCTGCTCCCTCCTGCTCTCCCTTTCTCTCTCTGCTCTGATGACTGTCCTGGCAAAGCAGAAATCACAGGAGCATTACAGCTTCATGCCCACCTTTCAGGTCAGCTTTTTACTCCAAAGGACCCACAAACCAAGTGTGCACAAAGTGCAGCCAGGACTGCTGTGGTATCCACTGGGGGTTTTTTTGCAGGGATCCCCTTCCCACTCAGTGAAGCCCCAGGAGTTCACCCATCCACCCCTGCCCCAGAACTGCACCTGGCACAGGGTTTTTTCACAAGACAGAGTTCCTCCAGAAAAACTGCCACGACCAGAACGAAGTGGTTGTCCTATCTTATGGATTCCATTATAAATAAGCAACCGGTGAGGGAGACTGGCAGAAGTCTGGAGGGTTCATCCCCTTGCTGATAAACCATAAAAGCACCAATATCAGCACAGGGCATGCACAGAAAGGCTGCTCTCCTCTTCGTCCTCCCCAAGAACAGTCCATAGAAGTTTATGCTTGGGATAGCATGAAACAGACGATAGGACATACAGCATCACTTCTGGGGCTGCACCCACGCCCTGCTGGGAGGAAGAGGAATGAATGATCCAGCATTTGCATGTTATTGTCTCGTGAGGAAGCAGGAAGGACACAGGCCACTCCAGACCTGTTAACTTCAGCCTTGAGTAATAATAATATAGACATCGTATAGTCTACAGTTCGTTTTACAGTAACCAAAGGGTGCTGTCTACAAAATCTATTTAATTCTCTACTTTACAGTTCAGATGGCCACTATCCCTCTAGTAGTCTGTGCTGCCACTTTGCTGCACCCTAGGTTGTGTTTCTGGCATGCTGCAGTTGGCTCCCCAGTCATGCCAGTGCTTCCCATTTCAGCCCACACTCACCACCTCCCAAGGCAAAGGACTGGAGCTGGGAGCAACATTCTAGCTGAGAGCTCAGCCAGCCTCAGGTCAGAGGTGCTAAAGCTCCTCCAGCTTCACTGGAAACTCTTCTCCTTGGTCCTCCGTCAGGCTTACTTTTCATGAGAGATTATATCAGGAGCCCATTAGACACTACTGTGACTTGAGCCCTCTTCTCATCTTCTCACTTGTTGCCTACAGACAAACTTTTGGCTTACTCTTCCTAAGTCTGAGCCTTTGCATTCCATTTTAATATGTGTATCCCCTTCAGACGGCTGGAACACTCATGCGCATCCACCCGTGCAGTGCTGCCCTCCAATCCTACCCACAAGAGCATCATTTCCAGGTCTGTGTCACCCACTCATTCTGTAAGGGCCCCCCGGGTGTTGTGCTGCGCCCCCAAGCTCAGTGGAAGCTGAAATCTGCAGACAAACCACATCTCACTGAATACCTGGAAAACCAGATATTTTTGTCTTCAACTTTTCCTTATGAAGTTGCATCCACTGGTGTTCACGTGTGCTTCTCAGATGTGTGTACCCCTGTGTGCACACACATGATATGACCATTAAAAGAGCAGGCTTTAAAACTGCTCAGTCATTTTGGTAGTTTTGCACTCTCAGCTACTGAACTAATGGCCTGAGCAGCTGAATTTTGTTTGGGATGACATGTTTTCAGACAGGCTGTAAATTCAAACTATGAAGAAACTTTGATAGTCCCAATTCTTGTTCTTATTCCAATGTTTTAAACTGTTCTTGTTGATTTATTAGGAGTTAAATAATCATTGCCAGAAAATTAGAGCCATTAAGTGCTTTTCATTCATTTAATTTTAAATCTACAGACTTTTGTCCATCACTGCCTTACAGTGACACCTTCTGGAAAATCTAGGAGAGGGAAAGCTGCTCCTAAAGGAAGTGAGTGTGTGGGGGACAGATGTGAATCAACAGAGATCAGCTTTGAAGCACTCGTTCCTGGCAGACTTTAGATGTTCAAATACATATATGGTGCTGTTAGACACCCTACAGTTAAGCCCTCTCTAAGAAAACAAATCTATTTCTGTGTCATTAATCGGGTCATGCTTGTTTTCTTATATAAAATGGTGCTCAAGTGTAGGGTAGTCGTAGTACCATTCTTCTTAGCATCTCACAGAGTTTAAAAAAAAATAAAAACAGAAGTAGTTATTTTTGCTGGATTAACATTTATTCTGTTTGAAATACTGTCTAAGAATATTGCTAAATGCTGAGAGAGACATTTGTGTTAATACTAAGTCTTCAATGGACAGTAGTAGCTGCAGTACATGGGTTCAGTTGATTAGGCAACTTGCTTGATCAGGCAAGCAAAAGAGGTGAAAAAACCCTCAAAATTCATTAGAGAAGCATAGCAGAAGACGTGAAAACACATTTTCCATTTGTAGAGAGCAGTTCAGCTGCTGACAACCTACTGTCATGGCAGAGCTCCTGGTTTCTGGGAGGCTCCCTCAATGTTTAACACACAAAGGAGTTACACCAGCATCAACAGCAGTTTCTGAGACCACTCGCACTACACTGCCACAAGAGAGGCTCTGTCATGTCTCATCAGGCTTACAAAAAAGGAAGGCTTTGAGGCTGGCTGCCATTTAAGCAAATGAAAGTTTTACAGGGAAGGTCTGGGATCTGGGGATGGCCATGTTCAGTTCATTAGCAGAGTTAGGTTGATGAGCAGCTTGTGCAGGAATGGTGTAGGAGTAGAGACTGTTTATTACAAAAAGCTGAAATCTAACTGAAAACAGAGCTGTTAGGCCCCCACAAAGAGTATGGCAGGGTGATTTTCCAAATTCGCAACTACTGACGTCACAAGAACCAACTCCAAAATGCCTCAACATCCTTACTCATGTTGTCACCAATGACCCTTGTGCCATGAGTCTCCATCCATTTGTACCACAATGTTAGCTATAAATTTCCAGCTCATTAGTTTGTATATGCAAGCATGAGATCAGCACAGCCATGATGATTTAAACCAGATGAGTGTTGACCTTTGATTTGGACACAGGATCATGTGGGAGAGGAAATTGTATTACATGGGAAAGAGTCATTACCTCTGTCAAAATAAAGCATTAGTCAGGTGAGCTCAGCTGTACCCACAGGGGGCTGCCCCTGGTGCCCTTGTGACTGACTCAGCCCAGAGCAAAGCACACCTGGGTGCGGCTGTGGCCAAGCTCTAAGCCCTGGGAGACAGGGCAGGCTGACACCCAAGCAGGCAGGCTGTACCTGATGGAGCTGACAGGGGGACATCCCACATTTCCCGCCTCCAAAGCAAGTCAGGCTGCACAATTCATCTGTCTGCTCCCAGTGCGGTACCGGCACGTGGCCAAAGCCGGCATTCCGTCTCAAGAAACGGAATGTTATCCCAGTGCTGCCAGCAAGAGAGGACTTCAGTCTTCAGGAGTCTAAGGACTTCCCAACAGAGATCTTTCCAAGGCAGATTAGCCCAATTTTTCATTTATTTCCGAAGATTTCTGTTATCTTTTGTGTGTTGGTAGTTTCTTTATCTGATTACACCAGAAGGGGCACTTTACCATTCCCAAAAATAAATTGTATTTAACATCACAAAAAGAAGACTTTACTATGCAGACACAGTATCAGAGGAAAAGAGGAGAAAAATCCACTGAGCAATAAAAAAAGATATCACATCTTCAGGATTGATCGCAGATTTGGTTTAAAACCCATGAAGTTCCCAAACTTGTGATTACTAACCCTTAGAACTGATTTAGTTAAGTCCTCAAGCTTCACCCAGATGAGGGTTTTAGGTAGACAAACCCACAGCAGCTGGGAGTTTAGAAAATACCATGTACTACTGTAGGATTTTCAATAAAGCAAAGAAAGAATCAACTGAGATTATATTTCTATATAAATCTAATCTCTCTTTGTCTGTCTTGTTATTCCAAAAGCTGCGCTCTTTTGTAGCAACCCACTACAAAGGAGGACGCAAGTGTAACGTGGAGAGAGCAAGATGGAAGGAAACAAAACCTGGACTCACTGGAACTCATGGGAGCAAAAAGGGAAAGAAGGAGTAGCAGCAGGAATGATCTATGCGTAGTGAAGAGAGTTCACCACAGTGGTGTAAGTGAAAGGGGCTTAGTGCTGGAATGGCAAGCTGGTGGCTATCTTAAAATTTGATTTCTTTCTTTTTTTTTTTTTAAGAGGAGTCAAATTTGTCACAATAAGCTCAGACCACTTTTTGACGGCTTGCAACAGCTGCCCCCACTGAGGCACTAGAAACACCACTGTAACAGAAGCATGGGAAACTGGACACAGAAAAGGCCTTTGAAGGAACAGCTTAAGACAGCGACTATGAGGTTTTCTTCTTTCCTCAAGATTTACTGAATTATAAGCAAAAATTATTCGAGATTCAAGGGATGCAAGCATTTTTCATTGATAACTATGAGAGTCACATAACCGTAACAAGAATTTTATTTCAGCCTGGATGCAAACCACTGGTCTTGAAACCATGAAATGAAAGAGAGAAAGAGAGAGGGAGACTGAGACACAGAAAGAGAGAGCCCGTGTATTTGCAAAAGGGCACAATATGCTGCCTATTATTGCTTGGTGAAGGACAGGGAGTCTTCTGTACTGTCAGTGTAGTTCCTAGAAACTGCCCCTGAGAAAACATTTAAATGCAAGTTTCTTTTCAATTCAAAAAACAACCTTCAAAAAGAACCCTTTAACTTTAATAGTAATCCATATTAATTTACTACAACAATAACCAGAAGTCACTTTGCCAGTTGATGTTTTGCCTTTTACTATAAAGCTTGAAATGGAAACTGTGGCCTTGATGAAAACTGTAAAATTCCAGTAAATGGGATTAGTCATCCTTTTGTGTGCCCCAGTTCCACATATCAAATAACAAGCAGTGACACCCTCGGCTACCAAGTGGAAGTAAATATACTTCAAAAAGGGGAAAAAAGCCGCAGAGAGGATGAGTAACATTTGACATTTTCATGTACGGAATTTCTGTAAATGTCTCTCTCCCACAGGAGAAATATCTTCCAAAATATTTAGTTCCTTGTGGTATTTCTCTTTGATAGAGTACTGTGAAATCCAGGGGTTTGAAATCCTTAATTAAAATATATTAATATTTAACTCTTTGCAACCTGGGATAATTTAAGTCTTTTCAAATCAAGATTAGTGTATCTAACAGCAAAGGGGAATGGATTTCAATCTTTACGATTCCTGCAGCTTGTGGAAAATTTCACTGCCTGATCTCTCCCTATCCAGTGCCGTGGGCCTTTTAATTTCACCTTCAGAAGAAGAATTTCACTGAACAAACAACTACTTCATTGGGCAAGGAGATATTTCTCACGTTAATAGTGTATGTCTAATCACTTTGGTTTTGATGGAATATGGTTAATATTTCCCTCCCAGAGCTCACTGTCCCCAGCAGAAACCTCATATACTCACTTTCTGCTGATCTTGGTTACAGTGTTTTGACAAAGCCCAATGCATGCTGCTGCTTGCACAAGCAAGGAAACCCCACTGGAAAGTTGCATATATTAAGTTTCTGGGTTAATTTGCTCTAGCTATTGAGTAAAGCACCCGGCTGTTATAAGATTTTAGCATACTAAATGTATCTTAAACAGATTTCCAGTGCAAACATGCTGTCAAGCACATGGTATAATAGGTATAATTCTTTCGATCCATGGTCAAATTAGATGACAATAGAAATCCATTTAAAAATTGTAGTTACAAATTCCAGTAATTGACACAAAATGAAAACGACTCCAGCAAACCCAAATCCTTGCAAATGCATACTGCTTTTTTTATTCTAACTCCATGTCATGGATCAGAAATAAAAAGCCCTACATAATGCCTCACTAGCAACAGTTAAATGCTCACAATTACTGGTAGCTCCGCAGCATTGGAAACACCCTAAGTCACTTCTCTCCATCTTGCAAGAAAGCCATGCTCCACAGCAATCTCAGCCTTCAGCCTCATAAAGAAGGGTCTTCCTCCAGAAACTCACCCCTGGATGTCTTCCCTTGTCAAAGTTAGCAAGAAAGTCAGAATGGGAGAGCTCCAACACCCACGGCCCATCTCTAAATGCACAGGTGAAGTTCAGAGAGTGGAACCTCTTCTGCAGTGGCAGGATGTCAGAACAAAGGGCCGCATCCCAGTTTTGCCACCCTAACCAAGTGGCCTGACAGAGTAGTGTACAGGTGAAGAATGGACTGAAACCATCACAAAACCCACCTGCTTGGCTTCTCTTGGACTACCACAGCAGTAGATTTACACCTCAAAATGCTTTGTTTTAAATAATAGTCCCAAAAGGGGAAGGATCTTTTGTTTATTGCTGTTATAAACATTAGTTGTGCCACACTCCTATTAAAAGAGTGGAAATTTAACTTGCCTTTTGAGACGGGGATAATTCATACTGCACAACTCGGCAATTCTTTGCACATTGCATACGAGCATTTTGTGGACTTCTGTTTGGGCCCTACAGTATTTCACTGTTTAGTTTTCACAAGTTAATATCTTACATTTGATAGCAGCTTTTTACAAAAGTTGAATGAAGACAAATACAGCACCTTTCACTGCATTGACTGGCAGGCCATGGCAAGCAATGCCTGGGGATGAAAGGACAGCTGACACAGGCTGGCCAAGGCAGTTTAGATAACAGTAGGAAAAGGCTGTGTTCTCGAGGCTCACAGTAATTACAGCAATTAGGGCACAGGGAGCACATATATGCTGCACAAAGCCCTGAAAACCCAAGTGGGGCTGCAGGCAGAGCTGGCCTTGATGCCAGCAGAAACTCACAAACGCCCTCAAAATTCTCCTTTTAAGCTACAGCTGGCTGCCAACTGTTCAGCAGCTGCAGAGGAAAGGAGGAGAAACAGGGAAATTTCACAATTTAACAGCATATAGCTTTGTTACGAATAATTTCAAGGAGAAATGGAAGAAGAAAGCAAACATTAAACATACAACCTCCCCCTTGCCCCCACCATTTTAAAAGGAAGTAAGAGAATTGCAGGGAAATGACATGGCCATTCAGACACCAAATTTCTGTGCCAGTTGAAAGACCAATGATAACAGAACAGCCCAGATTACATCCTTAGCTAGATAGGAGAAAGGCTGGAGTTTAACTGCTCTACAAATATCTAACAGTGACCCTTCGAAGTCTACAAAATACACATTCACAAAACCCATAAATTTTGATATTTATAGAAAGCAAAGGAAGATGAAGAGATGACTCAGGACACCTGAATCAGATCATGATTACCATGTGAGACACAAGACCCAATAGTGCACTGCTCTAGGCTCACAGCATCCGCTGATGAGAAGATGTATCACCCATCAAGCTAAAAAAAGATGCACAAAGGAAGAGTGGGCTCTGGGAAAGAATTTCCAGTAAAGCCACACCGGCGTGAGTAGCACAGACCACATAGTCTGACACAGCAGGCCCACCACAGAATAAAAATTAGTATCAGAGCTACATGGTTCTCCAGGCTGCCTGTTAAAGGGGACCAATAGGAGACCTCAGAGAGAAAATACGTAGAAAACCAGTATAGGAGACCACAGAGGAGAAAATTTGGAGAAGCATGTTGCTGGTTTTCTGAACATATTGATATGAGAGATTTAAACTCATATGCTAATTATTTTCTCATTAGAAGAGTGCTGTTGTATTATTTGCAGACTAAGTTACTACTCAGCATGTGCACTTTGTCCCCAGTCTGTCCCTTAGTAGGAACATATTGATACACACTCCCTCATATGGAATACATTAGACGTTAAATATAAAAGCTGTTTTTGTTTTTATATAACTTCACACACACAGAAAATAATATCCCACAGACTATATATTAATCATGTTTACTGATCTCTGCAGAGTATTAGTACACTTTGAAGTCAGCCTATTGTGCCAAGCCTCTGTCAGCTGAAGCCATAAATTTTCTGCTTTGCTCCTTGTGTAACTTTTCCTTTTTCTCCCCATCCCAGCCCTCAATGAGGCAAGGTTAGATTTGAGCTAGATGCATTTCTATATTAGCCTGCAAAAGAGTATGAGATGTGTGAATGGATGATTTCAATTTGAAGGTACATGTTCTAGTACCCAAGTCATCTTTTCCACCCAGTAAACTTCTCAAACAGGCATCTTTTTGAATTGTTCTGCAACAGAATGAAAACTTTCCAAAATTACAACTCTGCCCATCAGCACATCATTAGAGAGCCAAGTTTGAAGCCTAAGGCTGCGAGTTACCTTTGGAAAGTAGTGATTATAAATAAAGCATCTGAGATATGGTTTCCCCCATATTGTGAACCACAGTAATAAGACATCTTTAACTGAATAGGTATTTTGCATCAGAATACAAAAACATGTTCCAGTTTGAGAAAAAAACAAATCTACAACAAAAAAAATCAACAAAAAACAAATCAACAACAAAAAAAAA